>VXBJ01006452.1:480424-500240 GCA_013400055.1 Nycticryphes semicollaris | reverse complement strand
AAAATCAATTTATGTTCATCTTGTCCTGTCAAGATTTTGCATTCAGAGCAATGCAGGGCAGGAAAGGAAAAATCTTTTCCTCTTTTTCCTCAACTCAATTTTATTATTTTATTTCAGAAACAGTTGCAGGTAGAACTGTCAGCAAGTCCAAAACCATAGTACCAATATCCATACTTAATCTACAAAACTGTAATGAAATGTGATTAGTTAAAATGAAATACAGCCCCCAAGTAATTGAGATGGATTCAGATTTAATTCATCTTTCACATAAGAGTAGGAAATGTTGATGGGAAAAAGGTAATTTTTCTTTTATAAAACAGCTCCCAGCATGAGAAAGAGCCTTTTTTTTTTTCTGTAAAAAAGTGACCTGAACTGAAAAGAAATACCTCTCTACAATGGGAAACCTGATCCTTCATGAATATGTAAGCAGTATGGGAATTAAATTAGTACAATATTTTCAGCTTTTTGAGGACTACAAATTGGAAACTCTTATTCTCACAAAAAGCTTAACCACACTAGCGAAGGGTAAGGTTCTTCTGAAGTTTTGTTAAAGCATCCTAGATGAAACAATAGAATTTAAACAACATACCTAACTGCTGTATTGTGTAATTTCTTAGATCTGACTAATTGAAGTACTCATTGCTTTTAGCTGAAATGTGTCTGGAATAACAAAAGTAACATGTCTTTGAATGTTACTGATCACAAAGAGACATCCGTGGAGGAGAATTTCCACTTGCAAATGCTGGGTATATTTCTTTACAAATTCTGGGGCACATCTCTTAGAAGAGTGGTACTGATAGTTCAGCCTTCATGGATGTTATACACACAAGACAGGGATTCTGGTGCCAGTAGGATGCTTCTTTTTTTTTGGTTGGTTGGTTTTTATTTTGTTCTCCCCTCCCCATTTTTGGGGCCTACAAGCAAAGAAAGGTCTGTTTAGTCGTCAAAATTATTTCTTTTGGAATAAAGGAAAAAACAACCTGATTTCCAAACCAGAAATACTCCTTTTTTGTGGTAATCCAAAGATTTTGTTGCAGAAACCATGCTCTATGACTTAATGGCCAAATTATCCATGGAGAATAATGGTATTCAACCTTTAATCTGCAGTTTTGTACAGGCCAATATATTTCAAATTGACAGTTTCAAAAGGCCAAATGCCACAGTCAAAACCTGCAAACTATTAAACATTGAAACAAAAATAAAATCAACTATTTCTTCAAGTCAGTTACCAGGAACTGCTCACTTAACTGATTCCTGTATGTGTGTGGGGCCCCCAGCTACACAGTGCCCTGCTAATACTATAAAAAGAGGCAGTAAAATATCATTTTCTTCACCATATAAAGTTGCTGTTAAAAATTATGATTCCTGCCTTCTATTTTATGAATATTTTAAAGTTATAAGTGCAATTTTTATGTTGTTCTTCATTAGGTACTACAATTCCCTTAGTGTTCAATGTGCTGATTTTTCCCTACTGAAACCAATAATAGATAACAGAATAGACCCCACAGCATTATTAATTACCACGGGTGTTAATTAGATGTTGCACATGGGAACAAGACAGATGGCAAGACAAACAGTACTAAAACAGACAAGTATGGCTGAATACCTCACACTGTCCTAGAAAGATAGATGACGCCTCACTATTCATGTAAGCCAACAGGGAATGACCTTCTTTGTCACAGAAGACACATTAATGATGAAGCAAGTATCAGAAACTAAAAATACAGCAGAGATGTGAAAACAAAGAAACAAGCAAATACTTCCTCAGCTCAACTGAATCCATTAATTGAAATAAATGAAACATCCCAACTGAAGAAAGTAATGGCATCTGCAATGTGTGACAATGATTGCCATTTAGAAAGATGGCTAGTTGGCTTCCCACAGCTCCTGTTCTCTTTGGTTAATTGTTTCCCAGCAGTAAAGGAGAATAACCTGTCAAAGGTTTCTCATGCTTTCCTCCCCCCTGCCTTTAATTGCTATTTTATTTTTAAATAATTGGCAGATGCAGAGCCTAGTAATGCATATTATATTAACCAGTCGGCAAGAAAAAAAAAAAAAAACGAAAAAAACCCACCAAAAAATAGGGGGGGACCACGCAGCCGCTGGCTCATGCCCCCTCCGGTATGATGGGGGAGAAAATCAGAAGAGTAAAAGTGTGCAGTGAGAAAACTCATGGTTTGAGATAAAGATAATTTAATAGGTAGAGCAAAAGCCACACACACAAGCAAAAAAACAAAACAAGGACTTCATTCACTACTTCCCACCCAGGCAGGTGTTCAGCTATCCCCAGGAAAGCAGGGCTCCATCAAGTGCAATGGTTACTTGGAAAGACAAGCGTCATCACTCCTGAACATCCCCTCTTCCATTTTCTTCTCCAGCTTTTATACTGAACATGACATCACATGGCATGGAATATCCCTTTGGGCAGTTGAGTTCAGTTGTCCCAGCTTTGTCACCTCCCAGCTTCTTGTTTGAGATAAAGACAGTTTAATAAGTAGAGCAAGTGCTCTACTTATTAAACCCAAGAAGATAGAATAGGTGTCTCATTACAACACAGTTAACTCACATCTTTATTCCTACAATCAACTAGACTTGGCAGGGCTAATATATGATTAATCAACCAACGTTGGCAGTTATCAGTAAATAAATACTAGCAAGCTCCAGAAATTTTCTTCGTATTCTAAATAAGATAAAGTTTTCCACATTACTTCCAATGAATTCCTTTTAAGGTGCAATTGATTTCCTCTGGGCCAGAAAGCTGCTAATCAGCTGAAGACTCTACAATGTGCATCTTGACAGACATGTAATAGTTTTAAAAATATTTTTTCTATTACCTGCCAATGTTATTTATGTTTTCTTCAAGGTCTGTAATACAGCTCTAAGTGCCGATTTATTTAAATAATTTTCCAATATACATTGAATATCAAAGAAAATAGAAATAAATGTACAAAGCATGGAGTGCAAGGATATGTTGCTCCATACTATCAGTTTTCTTGCCATCATCTTCATGTAAGCACAGAAGCAATATGAGTTGAATGTAAAGAAATTGGAAAAACATCGGCTTAAGCAAAACAAATTACTGTATTACTGAGTAACATGAAGAACAAACAATACATGTACAGTTCAGAGAGACGTCGGGATTTTTTCAGAGATTTGTACAAATGTGTGATCATTACCATCTCCACAATATTTTAAGATTACTTGTGTCATGTAAGGTCTTACAAAAATTTCACACTAATCTCTCTAATTTCATTCTCCGAGTTTTGAGGGAAACCCCCTGCCTCCTACCCAGCAAAGCAAACTGAGGAACGTTAAAATTAAAAATCTCTGGCTGTTATATTTGAGGTATAACTATAAATGAAACTTAAATCATTTCAGGGATTCTTATACATTTATTGCAGCAGTCATGGGATCTCTATGACAACAATACTAACAAATGCTCTCTGAACACTGTTGCTGCACAATGCATTCACCATGCTACAAACGATAAAACCATTAACGCTGATTCCCATCAATTATTTTTGGAGTGAGAAATTACTCGTTATGAAATTTTACTAAGAATAGGGAGAGGGGGCTAACCCTGAAGCACATACAGAGATCTAAAATTTGGGATATCTGAGTACAGAAACAAATGCTAGAATTCATGGTGATGTCAGTGTTTTTCTATCCCTCCCCCTTTAGCGTGATAGGCATCTTTCTGCCTTCTGAATAAACCTGCCCACATCAGCCAAGATATCAGCTAGAGCACAAACAACTGGGACTCAGAAAAATTCATTCTCTGGAAGTTTCTCAGTGCATTTTAGCTATTTTAAAATAAGAAATAACTATAACAATAATAATAGCACAGGCAACTTCCAGTCAGATCTGCTTGCGCGCTACTAATCCTGTGCTCAGAGTTGTTACGTCACAGCATTGTTAAAATGATGGGTTTTGCAGGAGAACAACTCATCAGTGCCCATTGAAATTCTCTCCTGCCTCCTCCTCATCTCCTACAGTAGAATTGACTGTTTTGGCTCAAGGTATGTAGATCCAGAAGGCCCGACTGCAGTTCAAGCTGTATCATGGAGAAAGTACCAAGGTAGAATTAAAGAAAAGAAATCTCCCTTGCCTTTCATTCTGAACTACCTGGGCTGCATAAACAGTTGTGTCATTTAACAAGGTTCCCCACTGCTGAAAATTTCGATGGGGAAGATGAAGGATGCATGAACCCCTCCTAATGTCTCCATTATTCCCTACCACTAATAGGTATAGTTTTGTATGTGCCGGCATTATGAAACAGGCATTGAAATAGGACCAAACATGCCACAGGATCCATTAACCTGGTCAGTTTGTTCATACTGTCTGAATGGGAAGAGGATATACAAATGTCTATGGCTAGTAGAGCAGCATGCATAGGTACTAAGCATATTTGATTTCATATTTGCCCATTTGTTTGTGATTATTTATGACAGCAATAATGGTGCCATTGTATAGCTATTATGTTTTTCTTTCATGAGTCTGAAAGCACTTCAGAGGTGCCTGTCATTATTTATAGTATCACTTTCAAACAGATTTTAAATATCCCTGTTCGCACGTGTAGGCAAACCCAGAGAAGTGGTCACAGAGGAAGGCTCGAAGCAGGAACCTCTGCACGATGTGGGTCATTTGCCATCAGAGCAATGTGCCCTATGAGCTGCAGACTCAGTGTGGCACCAGCAACTTTGGGGAGCTGGTGTTGGTGAAAAGGCAAGCCGAGCAGTCGTGACATAGCTCTCTCCTAAAAGAAGTATTTCAGTCAGATTTCTAAAACTCCAGTGCAATGCTTCAACTACAAAAGCATTCTCTGATGAGATTAGCCCTTAATTGAAAAATACCCTCTACTACTTGATACTTCACTCTCTCATAAATTAAGAACCCAGAAGCTTAAAAATCCCACCAAAGAGTACTGCCAACATTCCACCTCTTGCCTCTCAGTCCCTGTGCCAGGATAATGGCCACATGCACTGCTAAAAGACAGTGGCAAAGTCCGTTAAACTAGTCATCCCACAAAAGCCTATTTTCTTTTTTTTTTTTCTTTTTCTGAATTCTGAGGAATGAATTGAAAGCTGACCTCTCCTGTTTGCAGCAATGCCTGTTTCCATGGCACCCAGAGCAGCAGCCGATGGCCTCGTTAGCACAAGAACTCTAATAAATTTCAGCAGATTGCTGGGAGTTGCTGTCTTTATTTTTTTTTCTTTTTTTCTTTTTTAAAGACAGATGACCCTCTGGTCCTGTAGCCTCCAATAAGGTCCAAAAGTCTATGGCGAAGTTAAACTCCTCATAGTGATGATAGTTTGGGTAGGAGTTTTTTTAATCAAGAAATAAAACAGAACATACATCCCTCAGTGAGAGTAGAAGAGACCTGAAACCCTATAAATTTTTCCTAGTTATTATGGACTTGACAGAGCTCTAAATATGACTGTCTGATGAATCCTGCCTTAGCAGCATCTGTCTCGCACACGCCAAAGAGCAATCACGGATGGCCTCAGAGATAGAACATCTTCTCCCTTTAACTATGTTCCCAAAAAGCTGATAAGCTGACATGCTGTCCTGTGAATTTTTGGAAAGAGATTAATCAGCATGGGCATTTTACACTCAAATATACTTTTCATCACTCTGATATTCATTTCTGTAAAACCTCATGAATATGTAGAAGTGTCTTTTACTTCTTTTTAGGATCCTCCAGGCTCAATGATCTGCTTCTAAGGTATTGATTCTGTGGTTTTCGCTTTGATTTTATGTACAATTATAACTGATTGAATACTGTTTACGAAACTGTGAAAAGCTATGGAAGAAAACTAGCTTTTCACAGATCCAAAGGTAACTGAAAAAATCTGTACATTATCCCTTGTGCTATACTAATTACCCTGGTGTCAGCCTGTTTTACACTGACCTGTAATGAAAAACATTCATTTATCCCTGTGGTAACAATCAGATTTCAAAACTAAGGAGAAAACAGAAAGCAGTGTTCAAATGCCTATAAGGAGGAAAAAAAATCTGTATTAACCACTGCATTTGAGAATTCAGTACTAATAAAAGATTTTGTGTTAAATTCTAAGTACATTTTTGCCAGAGATGTCCTTAATGTTCATAGAATCATAGAATCTTAGAATGGTTTGAGTTGGGAGGAACCTTAAAGATCACTGAGTTCCAGTCCCCCTGCAGGGACACCTCCTACTAGATGAGGTTGCTCAAAGCCCCATCCAGCCTGGTCTTGAACGCTCCCAGGGATGGGGCATCTGCAGCTTCTCTGGGCAACCTGTTCCAGTGTCTCACTACCCTCACAGTAAAGAATTTCTACCTATCATCTAATCTAAATGCCCCTTCTTTAATTTTTAAACATCCTATCACGAAACTCTCTGATCCTATCGCTACACTCCCTGATAAAGAGTCCCTCCCCAGTTCTCCTGTAGGGCTCCTTTTAGGTACTGGAAGGCCGTTATAAGGTCTCCCTGGAGCTTTCTCCTCTCCTGGATGAACAACCCCAATGCTCTCAGCCTGTCTTCATAGGAGAGGTACTCCTGCCCTCTGATCATTTTTAGGCCCTCTGCTGGACCCATTCCAACACGTGCATGTCCTTCCTGTGTTGAGGACTTCAAAGTTGGACACAGTATTCCAGGTGGAGTTTCATGAGAGCAGAGTAGATGGGCAGAACCACTTCCCTTGGCCACGCTTCTTTTGATGCAGCCCAGGACGTAGGCTTCCTGGGCTGCCTGCGCACATTGCTGGCTCATGTCGAGCTTCTCATCCACAAGCACTCCCAAGTTCTTCTCCTCAGGGCTTCTCTCCAGCCATTCTCCATCCAACCTGTATTTGTGCTTGGGATTGCCATGTCCCAAGTGTAGGACCTTGCACTTGGCTTGTTTGAACTGCATGAGGTTTGCATGGGCCCGCCTCTCAAGTCTGTCCAGAACCCTCTGGATGGCATCCCTTCCGTCCAGTGTGTTGACCACACCACACAGCTTGGTTTGTCAGCAAACTTGCTGAGGGTGCACTCTATCCCACTGTCCATGTCTCCAACAAAGATATTGAATAGCAATGATCCCAGTACTGACCCCTGAGGAACACCACTAGTCACTGGCTTCCACTTCGATATTGAGCCATTTGACTGCAACAACTCTTTGAGTGTGGCCATCCAGCCAGTTCCTTATCCAGTGAGTGGTCCATCTGTCAAATCCATGACTTTCCCATTTTGAGACCAGAATGTCATGTGGGACAGTGTCAAACACTTTGCATAAGTCCATGCACGGATGCATGATATCTGTTGCTCTGCAGTTGTCTACCAATGCTGAGGCAATGTTGTAAAAAACCATCAAATTTGTCAGGCATAACCTGCCCTTAGTGAAGCCATGTTGGCTGTCACCAATCACCTCCTTATTTTCCACGTGCCTCCAGGAGGATCTGCTCCATGATCTTGCTGGGCACAGAGGTGAGACTGACTGGTCTGCAATTCCCTGGGTCTTCCTTTTTCCCCTTTTTGAACATTGGGGTTGTGTTTCCCCTTTTCCAGTCAGAGGAACATCACCAGATTGCCAAGACTTCTCAAATATGATGAAAAGTGGCTTAGCAACTTCATCTGCCAATGCTCTCAGGACCCATGGGTGGATTTCATCAGGTACCATGGACTTATGCACCTTCAGGTTCCTTAGATAGTCTCAAACCTGATCTTCTCCTACAGTGGGTGGTAAATGTTTAGCAGTTAAGGTTGAGCAGTTAATGTTGAGCATTACCAAGTTATTACATTAAAGGGAATCAACAAACATTGGGCCTGAACTAGTACATTTTCATGTTGCCATGAAATGCACTGTACTACATGGAGAAGTATGGAGGAGCAAATCTGCCATCATATTTTCTTCCTTTGCCACAGGAGGTTCTCCATGGCCTGTTCTCAGTTCAATACCTGTTACTGTATCTGCTCTACTCTCTGTGTCCCAACACCGTACAGGTTTGCCATTGATCCAGACTCAGTAAATGACTGCTCAAAATATGTGTCTGCCCCCAATGAACCTGCAATTCAGTTAATGAATACTAAAAATCATGGAACCTGTAGAACCACAGGACTACCTATTCGTGAAAACATGGCCTCTTGGTACACCATTAAAAATAAAACTGAAAAACCTCAACTGAATTTCAAAGAGAAAAACTGCTCTTCCCCATATTTAAATATTAACATTTCTGTATGTAAAAAGCTTGCTAAAAGTGACTGTCCTATAGTTAATTACAGAGAAAAATATACAGAAAGAAAGACACATGAATTTAACCAAAGTATCAAGCTTCACTTCAAAGTGAAGTCTTTTCTTTGGGAGTCATAGGAAGGAATATGTGGACAGGGAATAAAGATGCAGAGTGAGATTGCTGTTCTTTGGCAGCAACAAATCAATCACTAACCTTACTGACAGATCATTTTAATATGAGGAGTAACATACAATAAAACTATAGAAGATCTTCTCAGTGTTTTCGAAAACACTACTGTAACACATCTATATTATCACTAAGAGGTTAAAAATGCACTCTGGTGAACCAGGCTATGCCATATGTTTTGCATTCTCATTTCTAGAGGAGCTACACACATGTTCTGCAGAGGCACAGGGAGTATATTCAAGTACAGCACCAGTAATCTCCATTTCATTCACAAAGTGCTTAATAAAATGACCGAGATTACTCCAGTTTAGCACACCATTATAATTCATTTTACAGCCATAATATTCTCAGGTTCAGACGTTAAAAGGACAGTAAAAATGCTTAGGAGGTAATCTCTCCAGCTAATAAGCATGATGCAATTCACCAAACTTACTTCAAATTCTGGGGAATTGCCAAGAAAGTTAATAAACTAGAGTGGTTGAGGAGTCTATTAATTTTGGATGGTGTAATTTATATCCAGATTCTCTCTAGAAATAGTTGCCAGGACAAAAATCCTCATTGACTGGTATTTTGCACTGTTTCCAGCACTCCAGTAGTTTTCCTTCTACTCCCTGTCCTGAATGGACTTTTCCCCCTGCAGATGCAAAACCCTCTCCACACTGTTATGAGACCATATCCTACCTGCAGCTACCAGAGAGTCCAAACAAACATGCCATTTATGAAGCCTTTTCCTCCAAATACATGGAAGGGGTGACCAAGCACTTTCCTCTGAGGCATTTTGGTTCAGATAATTCTAGACAGACTGCTTGTAGCTGCTGTAGGCATAAAGATCCCATTTTTGAGCCACATAAAAGTTGTCCCTGTACTGACTGAGCTTCAGCTCCCCATTATGGATTATTTTTTTTTTTTCTTTCATGTTCATTGGACAGACTGGAGGATTGAAACAAGCAAGAGATTAGTATTAGTTTTTCTTTAAAACATTGCAAAAACCATTTTGCTAGCATAGCACATCATTCACCTGTGGGCTGCTCTGTCCTCCAAGAGAGTGCCACTACACTGCTGTCAGCAGCCACAATGTGCTGCTTTTTTGTTATGACACCTTTACTACTGCCTGAACAGCATTGCATCTAACCCTTTATTTTCCACACAACACAACCTTTACCCACCCACAGCCATCCTGTTGATCTGTGCTTAGCTAAATAACAAAACCCTGTATTGCCTGTCCCCTCCATCAGGTTGGTCACTGTTCACTGGCGCGATGAGGGTTTTAGATGAAAACTATTCCATATGGTTTGCCCTGGAAATATATACACTGAATCTTTCATAATGCAATACTGTAGCAAAGTATATTAATTACCAGTGAGGGAATACTGTGAAACTCCAGATAAAAACCTAGCATTCTACCCATTTTCTTTTTTTCTGTTTCAGGCAGGTAAATTATTAGGAATTTGATATCAGATAGCAAAACATTTCAATCTTCCACAAGATAATAGTAATAAGATGTGACAACAACTGTAATTTGTGCATTAGAATAGATCAAAAGAGCTGTTTTAAAGATGTGATAGTGGCTCATTTGCAATGGCAGAGGTGTGACACTTTGTAAGTCTGTGACTCGGCTCTGATTGTTCTGCATTGCAATTGCTCTAGCCAGGGTTCTTTCAGCTGCTAATGCACTTGATCCTTGACATTGGAAACATATTTATTGAATGGGACAAATGTTTAAGGGCAAACAGAAAGAGTCTGTTGGATTTGGTGCAGGGAGAAAGAGCAGAAAACAACCCTAAATAGTGAGAATATGAGAGTTCCCCCACCAGTCCAAGTCTGATATGGCCAGTAGCTACACCATCGCCAACAGAACCACAATCCATGGTGATCTCAAACATGATATAGAGCAGAGGTAGCCTGACAATCTCAGCTAATTTTAAAGACAAAGGGAAAATGGCTATAAAAAATAGTAAATCTTCCCCACCTCTGTTCCCTATACATCACTTTTTTTTTTCCTTCCCTTTTGTCTCTCATGAGGATTGGGGAACTGATGACTTATCTTTGCTGCATCCTACAGGTGCATGAAGTGTCATCTCACTACTGTGCTTCCTATGCCACATTCAGCTAACTGAATGCGTATGGATGGGTCCTGTGCAGGTTAAGCAGGGTGCCCAGTTCGTGCGGTGTATGTCCTGTCCTCCACATGCACCTTTCCATATTTTCTCAATCTTAGTAGCACAAAATAGTTTCTACACCTGCAACTGTAAACTAAAATAAATGCTTGAGAGAGGAGGATTAATTATTTATGTTTGATGTGTTCTGCTTCTCACCACTACATAATTTAATCCAATAGTATTGCTCAACACAACTGACATGATATATCATGATTTTCTAGCAGCTAATGTTTTTATTTTGAAGTTGTCATCTTATTGATTAACTTTTTTTTATATGCTTCAAGTTTACTTGCTTGTATCTCCTCCAAAACAATTTCCACACTTCATTTTGTCTATAATGTAGTTCTGCTTATATACTGTAACACATAATTTTATATAATTTTAATACACAACATAGAATGAAAGCAAGGTTTGTGGTCAATTTGAAAGATCAAAAGCAAGACTTAATTCTTCTGGCTGAAAGTGACTTCTGGAAAAGTTAATTATTCCTCTTTATCTCTGATTTACCTCTTAAAGCTTTCTGCTAAGTTGCAAGAGTTCTGAAAGGATTTTGCTTTTCAGTCCTGGCCGCAGAATGGCACAGCAGAATACTAAAAGCTCAAATAGCATGTGAAACATGAAGAGTTATTGCTACTATTTACGAAGTACCAGGAACAATTCCTGCTTTCAATTATTTCTGAAGTTACTCCATGGAGTCTGATCCCCTATTGCCCTGCATAATATATACATTCAAACCTATACAAAGTGGGTTAAAAGCACTCCTTGTGTGCTCTGTGCACATTTCAGCTTGACATGACACTGACAAAGAGCCACAAGAGAGACACTTGTTTCTCAAAAAGATGCTTTAGGCTAACAGAAAATATTATCTATAAACTTTATGTGTATTTGAGGAGGGCTGGAGGGGGAGAATAAGCTGTATTTCTAACATGTCCTGTCAAGGCACCTGGTTACAGTTTTCATTGAGTTTAATGGGATGTACTTGGTTTATGTTGAAAACGGAGTAGAAACGTAACAATGGTTTCACAGAACAGATTATTAACATATGATTTCTAGAATGGTATTAGCCCTAGAAAATCACAAAACCGCATCGCAGGTCTCCAGCTAGAAGCAATTAAGCATAGTTGCATTGTGTGTAGCCACACAGAGATAACAGAGGAGCTTACCCCTTCAGGTGTGAGCCACTGACTTCAACCCTTAGGCACCCTACAGGGCAGGTTCATGCCCCAGGTGAGCATGAGGGGAAGGAGAGATCCTTAAAGCCACCCCCAGAGGGATAACTGGACATCAGTTGTGTCAACTGGGGGGATCAGGGTGAAAAGAAACAGCAGCAATGCTTGTGGAAGGTTCTTCCCTCTGGACTGCCCAAGCAGCTCACCCACAGGACTGTGGTCCGTGCCAGTGCCCGGGCAGCAGTTGCAGGAGCCTCTGAAGAGCAGCCTGGGCTGCTCACAGCCACTTCTGGCTGTTTTGGCCGGCTCCATGGGCCCCTGAGCACCAGCAGATCTGAGCCTTACTAGAGCCTGAAGTGGGGCATTTCCTCCTGCAGCACATTGCCTCTTGTCATTAGAAGGGACTTCTGTGAACTAAAATGTACAAGGAAGACCCTGTGTACCTGTACAGGAGGGAGGGGAAATATCTTGTGGGATGTGTTGTGAGAATATCTGCTGCTCTTACAAGCAGTAAAAAATACCAAGCTAATACGGGTTTTTACAGCATTCTTACAAGAAAACTTGAAGGGTGGTGGAGGTTTGTGTCAGCTGTCTTCAGCAGCTTAATTATGAGACCTTTCAAGCAGCTGATGGGCTATCATCAAAGAGTCACCAGTGTCACTGCCTCCTCTACATCTTTCCCCCATGGCTCTCCTACTTACTGCTAGTGAATTTTGCAGTAACTTGTGGCTTTCCACAAGTCATTCAGGATGACCAATTCCAGAACCCCTTCTTCCTTCCTCCCCTTGTTCCCAGCAAACCCGCGGAGCCTCATGCACCCTTCACTATGTGCCTCCTCTTTCCTGTAGAGCTGGATCTGATGGCTGGAAGCATGGCCAGGTGGCACCCATCAGCCTGCCAAAGCAGAAGCAGAGCCGAAAAGCCAGGAGACCCTCCTGACAGGAGGAAAGAGAGTGTGAGGTGGCTACTAAGCGTTCACATCGATCATCTTCTTGCCCTAATACCCAAGGCTACAGCAAAATGAGGGTTCTGGTGCATTGCACAGCATTAGGCAACTTGATAACATTTCCATCAGAGTGAAGTGTTTTCATATTGTCTAATTTGATGTGGCTTAATAAATAGGTTAGAGCAGTATAGGATGCTATAGTGCAATCATGTTGCATTAACATACCATAACTAATGATTTGTGTCAACCCTATAGGAAAAGGGGCAGGGGTGCATGTAAGTTGCATTCCCAGCATTGCCTGTTCTTCCCTTTTCCCCTCAAAAAAAAATCAGAGAGCATTATTCTGCCAAGAGTTGTGTTCAAATAACTCCAGCTATCTATATGCCTAATAATGGAGATTAGTTGCTTTTCATGTGATAAGACACAACAGTGTAAGGCTGAAATCATAAATACTAAAGTAGGGGAAATGCTTGCAATGGGGCATTTAATGGATTCTTTGTTTTTATTTGTGAATTCTTCATGAGTTAATTTGAACAAATCTTACTTATTTGACTGCTAATTCATACAAAGACATTTCTATCTATAGACCACTTGCAAATTATACACTGCTGCCGCTGTTTCGCAATGCAAACAATCACATAAATAGTATGAACTCTATTTCCTGGTTGAAGACTCAACAAAGAAACCCTTAAGGTACACAAAAAGTGTTGTGTCACCTGTGACAAAACTACTGACCATCAATCACAGTCAGAATCCTTACCTCAGTGTACTTCTTTTTATGTATTCACACATTCTTGGTGCAAACATGGTTTCTCATCTGTACAACAGCAGACCTGCAGAATAATACAGCTTTTCGGATAACTCCTTTTAAATGGTATGAAATTGCTGGCATAAGAAAGGGCTCCAAGACATGGGGTAGTGTCAACTCTATTAAAATAACAAGAGCAACTTAACATAAAAACTTTTCACTCTGTCAGGGTAAATAAAAGGGGACACAGGAAATTTTAAATGAATGCCTCTCCCTCTCTCCGTTTGGATTTGTTGCTGATCAGTTTTCAGGTTAGCATCATGTGACATATAGAAACTTCTTGTTTTGGAAGATATAATGCCCTATTTTATGGTGGGGGTGGTTTTAGACTGGAAGAAGAGCAAGGCTGAGGACTTTTTGGAAGTGGGGAGCACTGGCACTTAACAGTAGTCTTCCTGTGTTCTGTCAAGGGGCAGCAGGAACAGTTCCCATTAACTTCCTGAAAAGCAAGTTTTCAGAGCACACTTTTAAACAATACTAAAAATGCAAATATAATGTGAAGTTTGTGGCTACAGAATAAATTCTACTCCATTAAAATAATAAACAAAACTGACAGGATATTAAACTGAGTTTTTATGAAGACAATTCTCTGTGGTCTCCTGTGCAGGTTCCCCATCTCAGAGCTTGATTAGCCATTGCCATTGAAAGCAATTCACAGCTAAGAGTCAGCCCGGGGAGAACAGCAGGCAGTCCAATCCAATTTCACTCTGAAATTATTTTTTGTTTACTTTTTGGTTGTTTTTTCCCCAACACTGCCAAACTCACATGACTTCAATAGAAAACCGCCAGACATGTTTAATGCCAGACAGTTAATCTATGAAAGAGAAGTAGGAAAAAGTAAAATAGTAAAAAACCCCAAAATGAAATACCAGAGGTCAAATACAACCCATAAAGGGCTGAAACAGTCCACCAGTTGATCCTGTGTAGATGATAATCTATTAGTAGCTCATCTACAATAATTTAAAAGCCCATCTCCTATTGGCCCTGCCTAAGCTTGCGGTTGGTGTCTGTTATGAATACTCGCCAAATATTTGTCATCTTACACCTCACCATTTGTGAGTCCCATGGCTTGGCTGTTAAAGCATTTCCACATTAATTCACTGTGTCTACTATGCTCCCCTAGTCCTAACTTAGTGAAAAGATGGTTCAGACTAAAACAGCAACCAAATGGTAAAGGAAGGCAGGAGCCCTGTATAGTTCTGGTCTTTGATCTTTGTGAGATTCTTCCAAGTCTCAATGCAGACAAACAAGAAATAGTAAGCACAGCAACACAGTACTGCTGTGAAGCTTAGGCAGAGCATGAATTAGTGAGGTTGTCTTTCAAGAGCTGGGATATTGTTTTTTATTTTTTTAGATACATTAGGCAGATAAACCCAGCACTGCGATTTCTTTGCAAGATGTGGTGACATATTAAGGGAGGAAAAAATTATGCACATATAGAGTGAGGTGAAATCAGTTTGGTGGACTCTCACAAATAAAGTTGTGCCTCTTACACCATCATTCATCATGTTTTGTCCCACGTAGCTCTTGCAGTCAGAAGGAATACTTAGTAAAATACAATCCCTATGTGTATTCCATGTATGTCTCTGTGTGTGAATGTAATGCTTTTGTCTCTTGCTGTATGAGAATAAATACATACGTAGAAAAGAAATCAGGGCAGTTCATGAAAGAGTAATGAATGACTATGCTTTACACTGACACCTATTGTTCAGATCTATTATTAAATAGGCTTCAAGGATATGTGGGGAGTTTGAGTAATTGTAACTGCAACATGCAGTCTCCATAAACCTCAAGCCTAGCATTTGAAGATAAGACTGAACCTGGCAAACTGGCATGCATGTAATTATACTACTGGGTATAATTTATCCTTCCTAATAATACAGTTACACCTAGACTAGTCTCTAAGCAATAATCTATATTAAGCTATCAGATACCATAGTCCCATACGCCTAATTCAAGCAAATGATTAAGATGATTGTAGATTTCCTGTGGGTAATATTTAGATTTAGGATTAGTACTACTAAATGTTACAGCAGATAGCACTGGTTTCCACAGATGTAAGAGTGACAGTATATTTGGTACGCATCATTCTTAGCTACTCAGGCAGTCTTTATGCTGCTCGGTGTCTGTTTTTCTCCTTTTGCTGTCAGCAGAGGGGTTTTGAACGAATGTAGCGCAGTAAAGTGAATTTAAAAATATATATTAAGTAACAAATTTCAGATTTGTGGAAGGGGACATATTTGCGGTAATACGAGAGTAAAACATTTACTCCACAGCTGGAGTAGGTTTTTGACTCATTAGTGAATGAATCAAATTTAAAATTTGATCCAAAGCAATTTTACTCTTCCTCATCCCTTTCTAGCTCTTCAGTCCTTTATGAAAATAGAAATTTTGCAGTTATTTCCTGCAAGATTTTAATTATTTATCCTTGCACTGGAAAGTCTTTCTGATCTTACCTTTGTATTTGAAAAAGAAAACATTTATTTCATCTTTTATGTAAAGTTATTACCTATTCCATTTTCAATGGTTATCTTCATATTTCATATAAATGTAGCCAGAATTTCTTCTGAAATGCCCAAGAATTAAATCAAGTAGAGAACTTGGCCTGCTAGTAAGTTATTTAAAGATCTGATACAGAGAACATAGCAAACACTCCAACAGTCTGGATATTTCCTTAAGAGGGTATAAACAACAATCCTGAAACTTGCTGTTTTAGGCAACAAGGCACAGGCACTGACAGAGAATTTCACCAAAATGACATGCTAAAAATTGTTAGCAACCCTACCAAAGCAAGCACAAAGTTTCTAGTATTAGCTTCATGTCCTGGTCTGAGGTAAAATGGAACCCATTTTCTTTTCAGTGATTTTACTTTTCAGCTACGCATCTTCTAACTAACTGAACTCTGTATAGTGAACAGCACATTTTTCAGACAGTGTCTACTTTGAGCAGGTAAGGTCTGATGCTCATAGTGAATACTGAGGGATGGTATGCAGGTTATACTTACTGCTATAACATCCATGGTCAGCTAACTTTGTTATGTGCTCTGCTGGAGGGCAAGAAGTGGAAGAGTGTAAAGGAGTCACACCTGTGGGGAGGAGCGGACAGGGCAGGCAACTCAAAACTGACCAATGGGGTATTCCATCCCAACTGCATCATGCTCAGTATAAAAGCTGAGGGGTCAGAGTCTGCTTCTTTCTTCAGTGGCAAGTGTCTGATCTGGGGAGGACTCTATCTGTTCATTAGCCTTTGATCTGGATCTGTGTGTTCCTGAATCCAGATCTGGAATCCAGTTCCTATCCATTGCTTAGTCCAGTCAGGGGCTTTATCAGCACCTGTCAGTGATGTCATGGTAATCCTGGGAGCTCAATATGGCTTTGCATATATTGTGTATATTTCATTATTTTCTTATTATTATATTTTCTATGTATAATTTTATTACTAATATTTCATTAAGATGTTTTAGTTTCTTTTAAACTCATAAGTCTCCCCATTTTCTCTCTTAGCCTCTGAAGGGAGATTTTCTCTCTTCTCTGAAAGAGAGAGAGGTAAAAGAGCATCTGCCATTTTAGTGGCGAGCGCAGCCCAAACCATGACACTTTAAAATAATAAAAGTGTGAAAATACATATTCTATCTGTGACTAGCCTTTTATTTTTATCACCCACTATGGTACAACAATACAATTTTCCCTCTCATAGAGCTTATGAGCCATAAAAAGTGCCATTTCACTATAATAAGAATTTTTAAACTATCCCAAATTCAAGCATGAGCAGCACATTTAAGTATTTACTTGTGAAAGTCAAAACAATTTATTTTTAGGACTGTAAATGTCTGCTCAGACATTTTTTTGGCACACAGTTTCTGACTTAATCTTGGGGCATTCTTCTTTGATCTCTAGGAAAAGATAGAAGAGGACAGTCGCACTGCATAAGATGCAGGCTGAAGCACTGGTCGAGCTTGAGGATGTCACATACACATGGCACTCCTGACGCAGCCATTTGGCCACCTTGGGGTCTACAAGAGCTGAAATACAGACCTCTGATTTATAAACTCACATAGCTTATAAACTCTGGTTGGTACTAGTGACCTTTTATGTATGCAGGAATGTTGTTTTTATTTACACATTGAACTAAATTTCCCCAGAAAACTGACACACAGTTCTTCCTCTCATCCAAGTTTCAAATGTCCATTGCTAAGTCAAAGGAAAGTTCTGATTGCATGATCCACGTTTCAATTAAAATAGCAATTCCCTGGAAAATCTCAAAGGTGTTACACTGACCCTAAGCAATCCCTTCAAAAATTTGTAAGCAGTTGCAGGACCTTGATTTGCCAGCATTTTTGGGTTGCTAAATCAGGGAACAGATGCTGGTAGATGCCTGGAGGAGTAGGCTGTACTTCGCTAATAAGAACTGACTGCAGCACCTCAGAAAACAGTGAAAGTCATTCTATAAATAGTGAAGGCTTCTATTACAAAATGCATTTACATATATTAAATCAAGATGCCATAATTAAGGTAACAATTTCAGAGGAATGTATAATAAAGAAAAAGTAATTAATAATCTCTTACTGCATGCAATTATGGGGAAAGAGTCTGACTGAGATAAGCTAGCATTTTTTTGCATTTGGAGAGAAACTTATATTCTCATTGGTTTGACATAAATTGCTAGTAGTGAAAATGATAAGGAAAACATACAAGTCTATTAATAATATACACTGTCATAGGTCTTCTAAGGCTTTACTAAGCATATTACAGTGTTTTCAGAATTACAATCAGATAAATAGCTGGTTAAGTGAGTGATGCAATTTAAATTACAAAATTAAAATGTTTGAACTATTTTCCTGCAGATTTAGAATGGCTCTTTAAAGGATCTGAAGTGCCAATGGAGTGCCGGATTCTCCGTAGTCAGTGATTGTCTGCTGTTTGCAATCAGTTTCCAATTTGTCATGCTGCTTCCAGTAAAATATTAATGTAATCAGATTAAATTATTTCATTTCCAGCCCCGCACTTGGTTTGGAGTCAGTGTTGTGTTTCCTATTGTTCTAAATGAGAATGAGCTGCTCCAAGGAAGGAAGAGATGGTGAGAGAACAAAAAGAAACAACTTAAAAATGATACTTGAAGTAGCATTATAAAATACTAAATGTTACTCTGGTCTAGGCCACAGTAGCCTAGAAACACCACCCCTGAGAGCCCAGAAGCTTCCTGGTGAAGGGGAAAGTTTGAGACCACTACTATTCCATTTCTTTTGTCCAAACATTAGCAGTGCTTTAATTAACAGCAGGAATGCTATAAACTATGAACATAAAAAAATCAGTAAAGTAATTAAGTTACCTTAACAACACGGTGGCACAATTAGTCACAATTAGTGGAGCTATAGATTGTAAGTGATTAAAAATTAGTCTCAAATAAAAAGGGTGTATTTGACTAAAAATGTTGCTATTAGAAGGATTTGACCTTCTTACCCATTAAATCTGAACATTAATCTGGAAATGAAAATCAAATTACAATTGAACAGAGACAATGACATTTCAATTTTGGTTGACAGTAAGGTTTCAAATCTAATAGTTATTTTGTGACCTCAGGCACCTCATCTAAAGTCCTTTCCATCTCTAAATGAAGATAATACTTTCCGGCATTTGTAAAGAGCTTTGAAACCTTTGCTGAATTGTTATTATTTATGTCTACAGTCCTGAAAGCATAACTCAACAAGGTGGCTGTGTTTCCACATTTGAGCCAGGATGGTGTTGTGAACGAAAAGTTTATTCTACCTGTACCCAAATAAATTTTGCTAGAAATATTGCTCCAGGTGACTTAATGACAGTTTGCTTGCTTGTTTGTTTGTTTTTCAAATAGAATCCTAAATACGGCTCTGGTTCCTACTAAAATGTTTGTACTTGACTTTCTTCAGAGAAATATATCCACTGAAATCCATGAGGCTGGTCACATGCCTCAGTTCACACTTAAGTACACATCTGTACAATCAGAATTTAAAGGACCATAAAATATGAAACCAGATGTATTTAATCCATGCAAAGTCAACAGATCCTGTATCAACCTCACCTCAATGCCTTTATCCTCATGTATCCAGTCTTGTTACACTCCCTCTGAAGTCCTTGAATCAATGTCTTATCAACTTCAATGGCAGATGAACTACACGCTTTTTTCATTCATTATAGATTCTGGCTATCAATTTACGAGTTATCTGATCTCATTCTCTGTGTTTTTTAAGTGTTCAACTGAATAAATAAGAAAAGATACTAGAGTGTTGACAGATGGCAGGGTCTGATAGATTCAAATCACTAGCGATGACACCAGTGAATATACTGTCTCATTTATAATAAATTACAAAAAAAAAAAA
>VXBJ01006452.1:431831-480404 GCA_013400055.1 Nycticryphes semicollaris | reverse complement strand
AAAAAAAAAAAAGAGAAGAAAGATTGGAAATGTATAAGCATGAAAGAAGTAGCTCTCTTTTAGCCTTTACCCTAACAAGTTAACAAGTTATCAAATTATCTCCCCTTCAAGCACTGTAAGCAGTGCTCTATTTCCAAGGAATATTCTAATTTCTGTATGTGAATGATGAAAGAATATGGCATTTAGCAGTAAAATACAGGGCAAAAGAACACATCCAATTTTTTGTTAATCAGTATGTCAACACAGCCACTGGTGTTGAGTATATTTATGTAGCTGCAGAAATGCCCTTAGGGGCCTCTTGGTGAGGTACACTCCTCTGACAGAAGAAAGACAAGCCATTCATTTCCTCCCGTGCTGGTGATGGTAAGAATAACAGCTCCAACAATCTCAGAGGTGAACAGGGCCAAACTGAAGTATAGGGGTTCTTTTCCTTTCAAATTTTCTGCTTGAACAGTTCAGATGCTGCTCCCCCACTCTAACTGCAGACATAGTTCACACATGACCATTCAAATCACCCTGATAGATAAACTGACTTCTGCGTCAGAGCACCAGACTTCCAAAAGGTGCTAATAGCATAAAGCTGCAAACAGAGGAAGAGGAAATCTTCACAGGTATTGAGCACCCCACTCCCATAGAAGCCAGACAGCATAATCCAGCTACTGGAGTCCAGAAACACCTCTGGGTATGTGTGTCGGTCCATATCTGCCTAAGGTTGTTGCGGACCGACTTCCACTGCAGTGGTCAGTGACGAGGGTATAATCTCATGCATTATCAGACTTCACACCTGTGAAAGATTTGTCCTCTCTGCTGAACTTCCTCTGCAATTCTGAAAACAGGAGTGAGAAGGTGTACCTACAATATAGCCTGCATCATCACTGTTTGCTTGATGTTACACAGGGTAGTTGGACTGGCATACAAATATCAATCATCTGTGGGAGTGAGGTATTTTTCTCACTAGCTAACTCCTGAGAAGGTGGTGGGAAATCTTCTCTAAAGAAAGTGACTGTTCTTTCTTATTCTTAAGCCTTCTAAGTTATATTTCTTACATAGCAGCCAAAAAGTTCAGGAGTTTTTAGAAGTCTAATGAAAGCCAATATGTGTATGAAGGTCATGTATACTGTCACCAGAAGCAGCCATATTTCTGCAATGCAGCTGAAGTCAGCCATCAGCAAGATCATGTTTTAGGTTTTCTCTGTAAGATCCCAGAGAACATATTGCTCATATAGATACAAAACTAAAAGTACAAACAAAACAGGTTGGGTTTGTTTGGTTTTTTTTCACCTGGTATAAAGGCCACAAATGACACATGACTGTACTTGCAGAAAATAAAAATATTTTGATTTAACTATGACTCTACTGTCACCAAGAATACCTTAAAAGCTTCCAAGGTATTTTTGCAAGATTCCCTCTTCTGCTCTGCTATGAGCAAAAAGCAATGTAGAGCAAGTCAGTGTCTGGCTGGACCTCAGTATGAGAATAAGCAACTCTGACAGAACCTTATATCATTTAAGAGGAGTGAATGACACATAGGAAAAAGTAAAAGTATTATCCAGGGGGAAAGAGTCAAAAAAATACCACAAGGCTACAGATAAAGCCGTAACTGTGACCCCCCAAAAAATCCTGAAATAAAATCCAACTCTTAAAGAAAAAAGCACAGACTGAAAAGCATATGAAAGCTGTTATTGACATGCTTTCTTATTCAATGTATTTTGGTTTTGGTGGTGTGTTGTTTTGGGTTTTTTTTCCTCCCTTTGTTTAGCAACACTGACCTTTTGTAGGAAAGCTAAAGATTGATTTGTTTTTGTGATCCCTCATACAGTCAATGCACTGAGATGTCTCATGCAAGTCAGGGCAAAGCTTAGAAGTCAACCCAAGAGAGGTCCGCAAAATTTATATTTATTTTTTTTTTCCCTTTATTTTGCCTTCTGGCCTAACATGCAAAAGAAGTTTGGCTCAAAAACTTGAATTTGTCTGAATTTTCTCAGTTTCTTAAACTCTGAAAGCTGGAGGAGTGCTAATAGTGAAAGAGTGACTTGATGCACCTCCAGCTTTCAGTTTGAACTGCTTGCAACAGTATCTCCTGCTGAATTGTCTGTGTTTATTTAAAACCATTATTCTAAACTCATGACAAAGATTGTTTTGGTTAATATTACGAGTCACATGGAAAGTCATCAATCACATTCTAGAGAAATGCAGGTGTGTATATATATATATATATGTAAAAAAATGTATAAAGGTCAATACTTGGAGATTTTCTTGGTTTGTGGTGAGTTTTTTGTTTGTTTTTTAATACTTATGTGTGTGCATGTACCATGTGAGGAAATAAATGGTCTTATTTCAGAAGTAGTCCATTTCTTTCCCAGCCATGGCAGAAGTTCCTATATGGCAATTGTTAAGCTTCCAACTGTTTATCTGGAATTTATAGCCAGATACATAACTCAATATTTAAAGTTCAGTAACTGGGGCCAGATTCTTATTTTTCTTACACTGATGTATCAGAGATTATAGTTTTCAGGAACATCCTATGGCACTATTTTAAACTTACTTTTTGGAAGTAACTGTATTGTAATTTTAAGTCTATGGGCTAGTCATGGGTTACACATTTTGTATTAATAGAAAGTCCATTGTGATGGCAAAGGTAAGTAGACTTAAGGTGATGCAATGCATACAATCACTTAAAGGATGTGACACAAACTTCTGTTTTTTTCTGGTGGTGTTTGTTCAACAGGAAATCTGATCAGAAAAGGTAGGGAACATGGGTACTGAACGAGGCTGTTTTCTTTTTCACAGGAAAAATACATTGAGTAAAAGATATGCAACTTGAATTTCATGACTCAGATTCTTTGGTACCTAAAAACTCATCCACTTTCTTCTTTACGGTAATTTAGTTGAAAAACTACTCACCCAGGATCATTAACAGGCTGTCCAAATGTCTCTTGTGGACACACAAAAGAGCAGCACTTAAGCAGGCAAAGTGACAATTACATGGATTGTTGTCAGATGAAGAATCCCATTTTGACATCCTGTTAAGACGCCCAAATCTGAAAGTTAAACCTGTGGCATTAAGTACTTTCAAGTCCAGGACAAGGAATGAGTCTGTACACTGAGTCTGAAGGAGCTGTAGGAAAATGACCTAATACTTTCCTCTTTCTACGAATTTAAAGCAGTGCTACTCCCCTACTGAGTCTGTACACTGTGGGCTTTAAGAAGCAGAAATACTTCTAGTTATTTAGTAATGAACAAGATTTAATAATTTTGCAGACATTTACTTTGCAGCTGCTGAGCACAGCACGGTATTTTCCACTTGTGCAACATACGAATTAACTGTGAAACCAACTCAGACCAGCTCACTTCAGCCAGAGTCTTCTTGTCTATGCAAGCAACATGCAGATTTTACCCCTAATTTTTCTCTGTCAAAGCACTCAGTGCCCTCATATTCCATCTCCCATCTCAGAGGCAGCCTTTTTACTTTATTTCTCTCAACAGCTTGCTTTTCCTCCAATCGCTCATGACTCTATCCCTTACTCTGCACAGGTCCTTTGAAATTATTTCTAGTTGAAAATGGATAACAGTTATCCAAGGTGCACATTACCTGAGTCCTGAGTATATCCATGTGCTCCCAGTTGCTAATAGATTCCAGTTACTCTCTTGGAAGAAGAAAATACCCCACACAGCTAACAATGAGGAGCTCTTGTGACTTCGTTTCAGTGACTCCTTGCTAACATGAGTGTTAGTCTTTATTTATGACTAATCTCAAATAATATTAAATTACTCCACTAGAGAGATTTTTTCTTATATAGTAGCTATAAAGTATCTCACTTCACCCCTAAAAAGGAGGGAATTAGGAATGGTAGAGACCCAAAAGAAAAAGCTAAAAGAAAAATGGGTATCTGCAAATTGTCAAAAAAAAGCTAAGGCTGGCTGGCGATATGTATAAAAACTTTCTACGGTTTATTGTTAGTGGAAGAGATTTCTGGGATACTTCAAGAAGTAGCAATGTTATTTGAGATGAATTAAACTGAAACATTGTGTTGTTTTCTCTGAAATCAGACTGTTTGTCTAAGTAGTGGTGCATTTTTTTCTTCAAAGAAATCTGTAATCCCCTCCATCTCTGTCTGATTCTGTGCATGCCATCAAAGGAATGGTGGTTTATGCAGGGTACTGCTGATATTAGTTTGTTGTAAAGCCTCTGACAGAAAAATAAGACTAGAGTTAAGAAGGAAAGTGAAGTTGCACAGAGCTATGCATGTACTTTAAAAACACCCAACGTCAGTGTTCTATATCAAAGCAAACCCTAACATCAGGCCAGACCCTCCTCTGTGAAGTTGGCAATGAAAATGTAAACGTAGACTTAGTGAACCATTTCTGCAGAAGACACTTTACACCTCACAAGCATTAGGATTCAGACGGGATACAAGAATGGGGCCATATGTTAAAATATAAAGACATATGTTGGATAGTTTTTTAGACATAAAGTCAGAATCCTTCAGCTGTGCCTCACAAGAAGGGTTGCAATGGCCCAAGAAAGTTATTCATTTATCATGTCTTTCTCCTGTACCAAAAATCACTCAAAAAGAAATAGCAAATGGCAGTGAAATAAAAGAAACCATATTACTGTAAACTGATTTTAAGACATTGGTTCATAGCCTCCAATATTAAGGAGATGCCACGTTAAGGCTGTGGATGTAATCTTCATGGGGATTTTAAGAATTATCAACAAGGGGGAAGGAAGATAAATAGCTGATTCAAACTCAGAAGTTTTTAGCTGGCACATATTTGTCTGGCCAAAAATAAAACAACATAAAACACTAAAATAACCAAGTGAGGCAACTTTTCCATTTCAATACAGTTTACCATCAGAGTGAATCTGATCCTCAGTTTTCCCACCCCCGCTGTACAGAGCTATTCCATTACACACAAATAACAATCAACCCAGGGTGCTAAATGACTGTGCACAGTGGGCAAATCACTTTTTCTAGCATATTCTTTGTCATTTTTCACCTTAATACATATTTGACCTGATGGTTAGACTACTCACTGACCCAGACTCATCAGAATGAAAGAAAACAGACTACTGTCAATCAAGGGCCCAGCTGGTTTGCTTCCTGCAAGTAATTCTTGAAGGAACAGCTAAATATGTTTACAAGTATCTTTTTCCAAGAAATAATTGTCTGCTTGTGGTGCTCAAATAAATAACTTTTATTGCCTGTGTGCAACTACTGGTTTTACTGAGAGTTGGGGAGAAAAAAGATTAATTACAGCAAGCCTGGCACACACTTTAGAAAAAGCTAATCCTCCAAAATGAAAAAGACAAAACACTGTGGGCTTCATTCCCTGCCCCCTTCCACTTGTTCCATTTGCTTTTATGTTTGAAGAGGACTAAGCAGAGCTTCTGTGCTCAGGACTTCATGGTTCCTCTCTCAGAGACATTACAAATAATGAACCAGAACCGCAGCTGTTTGCACACTGTGTATCAGCTGCACAGAACCACAAAGTATGGGAATGAAAGGAACAGGTTAGATGCTGACCATTTCTACTCTGGATTTGTAGGCACAAGAGGTTTAGGTAAGGTTAGGAAAAGCACCAGGATTTTACATTGTACAGAACTATGTGCCAAAAATAGAATAGCTCTGTCCAAGCAGACTTAAATTGGACAGACACTACAAAACAATAATTTCTCTCTGCATACATACAAATTTACTTTTTGTACATTTGATTTCATTGAAGAAGGTCATCACATAATCTTCATAACAAGGCTTTATGGACTGATATGTTTACCCACACCACAATACTCTTGAACTCTGCTCCTCTGAAAGAAAAGCAAATTTTAACATTAACTTCAGCATGACCATGATTTCACATTTGAGACATTTTTCATCATTAAAAGTTCAGAGCTTACCAACAAAAGTTGTTTTTTTACTACTCTCCCTCTTTTCAGTGCCAGTTCATTTTATGTCTAAGGTAAGCTGATCAAAGTCAGGTCATTAATTGCTTTTTTACAAATCAATGCAAGACCCATTGATTTTGAAACCGAGTCCATATTATGAATGTTCTTGAGGTTTAAACTAAAGATTGATCTGGTATCTATTTATTAGTGCAGTTCTATGTACTTTAACTAATGGCTCTTTAGGTTTTCAGACTAATGGTTTCTGCATATGTTTTCATGGAGAAGTATTTGCCACTAACTTCATAGAAAATTAGGTTTGTGAAATAAAAGTATATTACACAGAAAAAGAAAAATCAATAAGAAAAAAACAACTGCATAATTTAAAGGTCTCCACTGATACAGAACTGCATGCTTTATACAAACAGGTAAATGGATGTGATTTCAGAAAAAAAAAATAAAGATGGATTTCTAACATGTTTGGCTGCTTTTCAGATCAGAAACCTATTAAATATTTTTAGTTACCCCCAATTTCTCTTTACTTTTTCTTTCCAGATAATCTGGTGTCAGTCAGATCCACTGACAACCATTTGACTCTCATCCTCCCTGGCTGCCCAGATGGGCAGATAGACAACTGGCATTATTTGTGACATGAAGAAACATGGCCCTGAATATGCATTAGTTCGCTTAAACCTCCACTGCAGCAGATTGGTAGGATTTTTTTCCTGAGTCATAGTTGTCAAGAGTATCCTATCCAAGTGATGATGATGGATCACTAGGAAAGTAGAATGTGACCTAAATGTTATCACTTACACCGGTGTTTACTAATATACAATTTTAAAATTGCTAACATTTAGGCATTTTAAACTTTTAAATGTAGATGCATTTAGGATGTGAACACCTATTTATTTTTAACTCAGTGCGCAGAACTTAATAACATCATTACACATTATAAATACATCACAGTACATGATAAGCATGCTGTGGTACACGAGAAAATTGGATTGCACATTTACCCTAATTGTTTGATGAGACATCATTACACCAATTAACTATATTTTATTATTTATCTTTCCACTGAACTGTGCTTGCAATTGCAAAAGCTTAGTATTGTTTCATAGAATCATAGAATGGTTTGGGTTGGAAGGGATTTTAAAGGTCAGTGAGTTCCAACCCCCTTCCATGGGCAGGGACACTTCCCCCTAGAGCAGGTTGCTCAAAGCCCCATCCAGCCTGGCCTTGAACACTCCAAGGGATGAGGCTTCCACAGCTTCTCTGGGCAATCTCTTCCAGTGCCTCTCCACCTTCACGCTAAAGAATTTCTTCCTGATATCTAATCTAAATCTAAATCTAAATCTCTCCTCTTTCAGTTTAAAGCCGTTAGCACTCATTTTATAATCTAAGCCAAACTTTCAACCAAGAGAACAAAGAATATTCCAACATTGTTTAGAAAAAGCACACTTAACTAGAAGTTTTACAGAGAAAGGGGGCAGGGATGACATGCAATTTTGCAATATCCCATTCATCCTCCACTAATGCAGTTGGGCTAAACTTCCTTGCTGTGCTGGCTTCCCTTGGATATGAAAACAAATTCCTTAGAAGCTCATAGGAGCTACAGTACAACCCAAGCTCTAAAAGGAATGGGGTTACACATGCTAACACGGCTGTGAAAGATAGAAGAAATGAGAGGCAAGCTACTAGACAAAACCTGTATTTCTGAGCAATTTGATATTGGGCAGACCTCAGTGCTGCCTGGTTACATGGGACAAAGAGGGTTCTAAGTTAGCATGTAGTTTGCTGCTCTCCAAGTCACCACTAACATTACATTTTAATTTTTTTTTTTAATTTGCAAACTAAATATACTTGCTATGGAAATTGTAAATCTATCAAATATGAAACTTAATATCATCTTTGAAAATCAAGGTAGGCTCAAATCCTCTCTATAAGCAAAAGCAGAACCAGTGAAGATCCTGTATATAAATTATAAGTTTCCTTGGCTGGGGCTTCTGGATCTCCCACCTCTCCCCTGGGGCATCCAAGTTCTACTAAAGCCCCTCAGTTCAACATGAAAATTGCTCTGTTCTGCTTTTTCACAAGTCAGCAAGTAATTTGCATTTAACCCTATAAAGAACACAGACACAGAGAAATTACATTTTTCATAGAGGAAGCACAAGGCAAGTCATCTAATGATTGCCTGTTATGATCAAAAACCACAGAAGAGAGAAACCTATGATTTTTGGTGTAATATACATCTTTATACATTTCTTTAACAGATTTGAATATCTGTTCTCATTTCCAATGTAACTTAATTTCTTCACTTTCTTAATTTTTCCATTCTTTGTAATAATAATCCCTCTATTGCTAAGTGAAAGCCTTGCCTGCCTCAATAAAATTCCTAACCAAAATGCTTTAAACTCATAATAAAAGTGAGTTTTATAGAACATTTGAATTAATGAGGCACTGATAAAAATTCAGTGGTTTCACTTTACATGCAGATAAGCTCTAATATGCTGTATTCAAGGTACAATCCTTATGGCACTAACAAGAAGTAGTAGGCTGAATGCTAATGGTCACAATGTGCATTCAGGTGGTAGATACCACCTTCAACAACTTTTGCCAAAATTTTTTCAGATAGCCGGACGTGTCTTCTGAAAACTAGGTAAATACAGACATTCCCAGCAAAACTGACCTTTGAGACTTTTTCACTACTTACTAATATGCTTTGGTAGTGGTAGCAATAAATAAATCTAAGAAATGCCTCCTGGAACTTATCACTGGAAGTTATACATATCTGCAAAGACTAGAGGACAGAATTTTTTCTCTCCAAACTACACTATTCTTTATTCATTATGCCTTGGAAAAGTAACAGCATATAAAACCAGTTACTTCGCTTGTATACACTACAGTGGCCCTGCAGAGCAAAAGGGTCTTGCACGCAGACACTATCACCTAACAGTTACTCTCTTCTCTAGCAAGACTTGCGTATAGATTTTCACAGCTCATATTAATTCATGGTTTAATACACAACACATGCTTTTGTCTTGCTGCTTCATTTATCATTCAAGTATGGTCTTGACCCTGGCTGCAGTGAGGTTGGTGCCAAGAGAGCAGCTGGACTTTCCCCAAGTGTCTCTAAATATCTGAAGCCCAAACGCAAATGCAGATCTCTGTCTGCCTTTTGACACATGCTATTATACATGAGCAGTGTGTGTGAACTATTAATATTCATTGACAGAAAAAAATAATTTAACTAGAATAATATGTTTTAAAAAACCCTTTTCATCAGAGCAGGATCAACTGTGAACACTACTTATCCAGACCATTTACCCTATAGGTCATTTCTTATTAATAAGTTATATATCTGTAATTGATATTTAACGGAAATCCTGGCAAGGCTATTTGAAAGATGCTTTTGCCCCTAGTTGCTTTTGCATTTATAAACACACTGCTGCCAAACTCTTCAGTTGGATAGTCACTGGTGGAGTAAATATTTTGAAATTCTCTTTTTGTTGGGTAGATGGAAACTGAAGCAGGACGATAGCTGAGCACAGTTCAGCTGCATTTGCAATCTTTTGATCTTGTACTTTGGTTCAGATTTTTGATCTTTGATTCCCACGTCTGTTTTCTTGCCTGAATGCTTGTTAACAGCAGCGCCTGGGACAGTTCTTCTTGCTGGAGGAATTCACCAAGGCCTAATGCTGCCTCTTCATTGGTGCTTTCCCTCCCTTGATCTTACCCTTTCACATCTTACGCTACAAAGAGCACATTGCCAGAATTGGCCTTCCAAAACCCCAAATGATTTAACATAGAGTACAAAATATCATTTATACAATTATATGTAAATGGGGAAAAATACACAAGCACGGAGATTTTTCCTTGGAAGACTTCCACAGAAAGATTTTTCTTCAAAAAATACCGACTCTATTGTACCCAGAAAAAGTGCTAGGGGGGTTTCTGCTTCCAATTTCTTTACTCTTATGGGGCATGAATTCTTCACACTGGGCCTCTCTGCATCTGTAAAGCACTTGATAAAGCAGATGATGGAGAAAGAAAAAGAGAAGGTCTGAGGCTTCTGGGGATGAATTTTATACCAAAGATCATTATAGAAGTGGGTTTTTGCCTCCCCATCTTACTACGTGTACCTGTAGCCTAATCTGGACCATAGCATCACAGACACATCCCAAATACCAACATGAGGATTCAGCTAGGAAAAAAAGTCCTGCAGGCATGAAATAGCTAGAAGTAAAATCTTATACATAAAAATGTGTGCAGATATGTATATAATATGTATTTACATATATAGTCAAAATTTATTATTCTGTCTAGAACGCCCTGAGAAACAATAACCTGCTAAGAAGAAACTGGATAACATACTTGGGAAAAGGAAAAAAACTATAAGTACATGGTGTTCCCTTCAAAGCCATTTTGATTTGCCCAACAGACAATACCAGAAAGAGTGGAGGAGGAGGGGGAAACCTCAACCCAAAAATCACTCCCCTGAACATTTCTCAGAACATCTGCCAACAATCTACTGTGTTATGTTGTCATGTTGACTGCAAATTTGAATGACATCATGAAATTGACTGCCTCCAGAGCAATAAAAAGATGAAGGCTCAGCAGAACATGTGTTGGTCTGTGCCAGGTTCAGCCTAGTCCCAGAAGAACAAGAACTATTCCCTGTGCACCAAGAGCACAGTTCTCTCTGAACAACTCTCCTAGTGCCAGCAGCACTGGGAGCCTGGCTAATCTCAATCTACTAACAACTTCAACTGCTCCTGCAAAAGCTTGCCAGGTAGGTGAGAAAAGGAAGGCAACCATTAGACAAAAATTCTGTGACATTGCCTTTCTTCAGAGAAAAGCTTGAAAAGTAGCGTTATAGATATCTAAACACCACAGTCATAACGCAGCAGAGGATTGCTTCTTCAAGCATGAACAAATGAATACTTTTAAAGGAATCTAAATAATTTGTGAGTCATTAAGAAGCTAAATTTTCAAAACATTCTAACATTCTTTTTTTTTTTTTTTAAATGCCCCTTAGTGAAAACACACTTTTCTATTTTAGTCTTACTAAGGAAAAAACATTCTGGCTTTCTTCCAGAGGTCCTTTGGCTTTATGTGGTTAAAGGAGCAGGAAAAGAAAGAGGAATGGGAAGGATCACAGAAAGGAGAAATCCTGGACTTAGCATATTGGCCCTTGCCAGCAACACAGCAACTGCCAGCAAGTGCTAATCCATGTGTCAGCCCATGTCCCACCTCTTGCTCTTTACTCTGGGTGACAAGTATCTTTATCTGCAAAATTTTATAGCTCTCTGTTAATTGTGTAAGTGACACCACCCTCCGCTCCCATTAAAGCCTCCGCCTGGGTCTTTAAGGCCAAAGGATAATTAAGATGCCATTTGAAAGACATACCCAAAACAAGATGGGTATGAGAGGGGTGAGCTGTTCTGAGGTCAATTCCTGCAAACAGCACTAATGATCTTCTGAATAATGACTTAGAAAAGAGCAGCAGCTGGTGCAGGAGAACCAGTACTCAGTGTGAATACAATCAGTCTGGGTGCCAAATGAAAAGCAACTAAACCAAATTAACCAGTATTTTGAAAGGGTATGTTCTGCTTAAATGGCAATGCTGACAGATCTTCATCTCAAAAGATGTTTCAGCTGCATCTAATAGTTGCCATGTGCAAAATAAATCTTTCTCTCTTTTTTCGCTTTTTAAGAGCTGAAATATTATCATAAAGGCCCATAAAATCTGAAAAAGCAATTAGTATTGGCTTTTGCTAGGTTCTTGTTAACTTGTTAACTGTATCAGACAAAGATCAGAGAACAATGAAACAGACAGTCGTACTTTTCCCATATCTTGTAGAATGGATGATGCAAATACAGATTTGGATAAATCCACTGGGAGAAGGTGTTAGTGGCAACTTTTTGCATGAAATGTGAATAAAATTTAGCCTCTTTCTGAGGATGTCCTCTCTGGGACAAACTTTCACTGTTTCCCCAGGCAAGATAACCTAAAAGCTAAGCACTGGGATGAGAGGTAGGAGGGGTTTGATGTTTTTCTTAAAGCTTCAATTAGGGGAGGCATCTCTATTCAAGTTTGAACATACTTTAATATACCACTTGTCTAAATGAGATTCTGGGACTCATGCCTATTGGACTATGTGCTATCAATGCATACTGTGACTTTAAGTCATAAAACATGGAAAAGAGCAATGATGGTGAGTACCTTGCTGCGGAAGCACCCAGGTTACTGGTGCTTTGTAGCCATACGCTCTTTTTTTCTGTTTCTCTCTGAGCAGAAGTATCACAGGAATTATGTGAAAGTGATTCATCTTCCGTACTCAAAGAGATGGGTTTTTTTTATAAAAGGCACAAAGTGTCTTCTTGAGTCCAGTAATCCTCTGAATTGCTGTGAAGCCAGAAAAAGTGAGGAAGAGATCCCTTGCTTCTTCAGGCCTGGCTTCACCAAGAAGCCCCGAGCAGTGTCTAAGCAAGTACTGACATACATACAGTTCTTCAATGGGCCATCCAAAGTTTGCCAGGGTGTTTTACAACCAGAAAACCTTCTCTCAGTGAGGAAATCAGGCTTTTAGAAGCCAACAGACAGACTACAATTCATTAATAGTAGGTAAAAATTGCTGCTTTGATGCTTCTTTTCCAATTTTTTCATAAAATACCACTGGGGCTGTAAGTTGGCAAGAGGAGTGTATTTAGCACAGTGTTTTGTAAGCTACAAGAGTTCAAAGTCAAGCCACACTGGTAGAGCCAGGTGTCGCTGTAAAGCAGTAACACGCATAGGAAAAAGTAATATATATGGGTGTTAGCAAAACTATCACCCAAAGACCTATTATTCCTCATTGAAGGCATTCATGCCTTTGCAAACTGAACTTTACAAACATATGCAGGTAAAAGTGGTATTTGTGACTACAGCCCAAGTACAAAAGAAAAGCCAAACCTAAATAAAAAAAAAAAGATGTCATTTTCCTTCTCCTTCACTTCTGTATTGGAAGAAGAAATGAGAGGGCAATAGTTCATAGGAAAGGTTTGTCTGTTTTCCTTTGTCTCTTCTCCTTTGTCAAAAGTTTGAAAAGCTCAAAATTTCAGATTTGCATTTTCTATTTCCAAATGCGAAAATGTATCTGCACAGTACCACCCCAACTCTGCACTGAGTAAGAAGTTTCTTTAAATAAGGCAAGGTAAACAGTTTTTGTTGTCCGTTCATTTATTCAGCTCTTATTCCACTGGGCTGAACTATACCATCCCTCTTCTGTACAGCTCTGCTTCTCATTTTAACAATTTGCTTATCTTTATGTGCTGCATTAAGTTTACTGTTGTAAATTTGGAATTTTAGAACTCAGCAGATGCAATCATTTATTACCCTTGATATCATCAACTAATCCAAATAATTTCCCTCATCTGCTTACAGGCTGAACTAATACCACTCCATCACACCTTATCTATATGAGTCATATTTCTACTACTACTGCAGGCAAAAGAACTGTACCCGTGCAGCAGATAATGCCCTTCTTTCATTAAGAAGAATGAAAAATAAGATGAGGTAGAGTATGTAAACGCAAAGAATTAAATTGGGAGAATAACCATTAATGAGTTTGTGCCTTCCCTCAGTGTACTTTGGAGATCATGGGTGAGGTTTGAAGCTTTAGGAAATACATGTAGAAGTGTCAAATGTTTGACAGTCTTCCCCTTTGGAAGCAAGATACGAAACACATTTGTCATATCCCATTATGAAAAGCATCTAATTCAACTGATGTGATAGAATGCAAATTGTTTGAGTAGCCACTGTCTCCCTGGGGGGTAGAAATGGCACTGCAGGGAGCTGATTATCGAGGCTTCTTGTACGCAGTGCATAGTGTCTGGGAGAGCTCTGCCAAGAGTGGGGGGAGGGTATTTCCTCCCTGTCAGGTGCTATGTTGAGTTTACTTTTGAGTTAACATAAATTATTCATGTCCCTTTTATCAGTTGTTACCCTTACTTTGTCCTCTGCTTGATTTTGGTTCCAACTGCCAAATTCCCTGGTGTCTTTCAAGTATAAATGATAAAGTGATATTTGAGGCACATGTGTAGTCTTTTGACTTTTGCTAACAACTTCATACATTTCAACACTTTAATATTAATATATCCTAGGAATTGTGATGGTTGTTTTATGATCACAAAGAATACTCTGAATTCTTTCTGCTCCATTGGAGTTCAGAAATTATTTTGACATTTTTAAATCCCAAGAGTTATTTCTAAGATACAATGGAATTGTTCAGTGGCTTCCTTCTGCCTTTTCCTTTGCTTTTCAGTTTGTAATAATATTCTTTACTAAGTAATGCCCATTAGCTACATGTATATCCTATTGTAAAATACCCAAATGAGAACACAATCTATTCTAATATATCACAGCAAAAATGTTTGAGATTTCCTTTGCAAAATGCCTCAGAAAAAATTTGTGCATAACAATTTTCTATCAACATCTAGAGTCTTTAAGTGAGAAAACCTCAAAGCTTTCAACCCCTTTTTAAAAAATATAAAATAATGAAAATTTATACTACTTAATTTATGAGGCACAAAATTGAGGAACCATTTTCCAGGCAACTACAGAGACCAGAATCCATTCCTCTTTGAACTTTTCCCTGCCATAAAGGAATTAATTCAACAGAGACTAGACCGTGACACCTGTACTACTTGATGATCTGTCTGAACAACGTTACAAGTGAATCTTCGACCCATACTGTTGTGTGTCAGCTGTAGTTAAATATACCATGTTAACTGCTTCCTCTTCTAAAGATTTTAAATGCCCAGAGACTTTAAATACCTGTGTTATCCATTCATCCTTCTACTGCTTTCTAATCCCACTAAACTACATTGTAATGTTGGAGTGGTTAATTGAGCAGTTATGGAGCATGAAGTACAGTAAAATGAATAGGAGATGAAGAGATGNAAAAAAAAAAAAAGAGATTGAAAAAAGATTGAAAGAGACACTCAGAGCTGCTGTGGTTAAGATTCATAAATCTTTCAGATTTAGGCTGACACCTCAGTTCTGAGGAAAAAGTAACCCCAAAATTAGGGATTTCTTATCCTGAGTATTTTACCACACTGTCTGGTTGAGAGAGTGCAGCAGCCCAAAACACCTGCAGAAAAGGTGAGGGGGGGAATCACTGTGACACAGAAGAATCAGTTGTGCAGAACTTCACTCCCCAACACACCAAGCTTGAAATTGCCATCTCCAGTACAACTGAATGAGAGGGCTTTCTGTATGCTGTTTTGGAGCTCTTGAGTGACAGGGTGGTGTTGGGAAATCTTGACAAGGCCAAGCAGTTGAGAAGCACAAATTTCAAAGCAAAAGGTGGCAACTGAAGGTGTCAGGACAGAAGAATAGAAGAGAAAAGACAAGTGCCTATGTCAGCAAACCACTCTCAAGATAGAAAACTTTGGAGAATTTAGCTATGGCTGATTTTTGGCAATGAAGACAATATGTGGAAAGAAATATGGAGATCACTCCTTTTTGAGTGGAACTTGACCCTTTCGGTTTGCATGTGCTTTGGTAGGCTGCATAGCAGCAATGATCACAACCAGATTCCACTGACTGTCCTGCTGGAGAACGGAATCTGTGTAGGAATAGAAAGGTAGGAGAAAAAACAACCAAGACCTGGGAACTTGGTTTCCAAGAACTGGAAAAGTTCCTGGCATTAGCCATGATGAACAGCTTCAGCAAAGCAAACAAACACAAAATGAAAATGAAAGTTTTCTTATAGAAGTAAATGTATGAGATTAAATGATCGTGTTTCTTTCTGCTGTCAGTCTGCTATATAGAACTCTCATATACTCTTGGCACTTGAGCAATAGTGAATTTAGTAACTAGTTTTCTTTCTTTATAGCTTTATCAGTGCAGTCATTATAATATTGAAATGGTTGCAGTGTTTATTACAACATAATAAAAATGCAATGCAGTTCTGTTCTGTGCAGTCAAGTGCAGGAGGTTAGGTGTTCAACAGCTACTTGAAATGAGAATATGCAGCCAAATGCAGCACTACTTAAGTAAATGAAACAGTCAAAAGTCATGTACCAGTGCCTGTTTCTGAAACAGTACAGCTTCTTGACAAGCGCTTACTCTTCTCCATTTGCTGGGGCTTATAGAATTGCCTGAGCAGTAACACTTCCTTTCAAGGAATCACACTAGGATTCAGGAATTGGGTGTTTTGTCATGTTGGCCTCCCAGCAAGCTTGATGTTAGAGACATGCTCCTTACAGGACCTTCACAAAACTAAAATTTCAGAACAAGGTTTAGGAAAACCTTTTATGCTCTCCAATACTATGGAGATTTAGACCTTGGTATCTCCGCTGCTCAGATGATGCAGGATCTCCCCCATAGGTTAAGGTATATTAAAGCTTGGCCAATGTACAAGAAAGAATTGCAGAGTTATGTCTCTATGAGGAGTGTGCACAGAAGATAACACAGCTCTGTAGCCTAAAGAGAGCATCTAACTCTGGAGGGTACAAGTACTCAACAGAGAGCAGAAGGATGCAGTTATTCTGATCTTTGCTCCCTAGTATGTTCATGCAACCAGTTCTGAAATAATTTGATAAAAATTGTTCTGAGAGCAAAGGCTCTAGGACTTTGCTCTAAAACCTTGGTTACAGCCTGTTTATCCATCTCTTTTCTGTCCCCAGGTGAGTAAACTTCTCACTGATTTCTAAAGGGTGGCCAGCTACAACTGTCAATAGAAGTGCCCACCTCTAAGAAAAAAATATCAATACATTCCCTCTCCCCCCCCCCAGAGATCAAACAAATCCATAAATAAAAAATAAAAAACAAAAGCATCAAAAGCATGCAATTAATCCTCACACAAGGTGCAACATTGCAGCCCTTATGACCAGATCTGAAAATAGTCAAAAGCAAACCCTTGTAGCCATAGTTTTTCTTATGATACATTGCTGAAAATACTGCCTTTGCCAGAAACTCAAGGGGTGAAGTATAAGTGGAAAAAATGTCTCCTGAGTACATGTCAAAATGTTTCTATCTGAACAGATGTCCTTCATTTTCTATTATAAAGCAAACACACTCTTGCATGACTCAATTAATGAACAAACATGATAAACCTACTGGAAACAAAATAATTGTGTTTTCCCTTTCTTATATTACTATATATGCCAGATAGATGATCATTTTGAATGCAATGCTTTATTAATCAAAGATGAGGTGGTTACCTTTCTCAAAGTCATTAAAACTTAACGTTTGCAGCTGCTGATCACCTAGCACTGTATCTTTGATATTTTGCATTTTTCCTTATATTTGAGAATTCATTAGCTATTTGCTTATGGTATTTTCCCAAGACAGCTACATATTAAGTTTTAAAGTAACACAGATAAGTAAGTGTATACCTGCCCAGTTTTTTGCCTATGAATGATTGTGCTTTGATACATATATTAATTTCAGACATTTTTTACATGAACAGAGCTGCTTACGCCAGAATTTCTCATATCAGAGATATATTCTTATCACTCTGGTAACCATTAGCTATGTGATACAATATGCACTTAGCACAATATAGATAGAAAAATTGTTCATTAACATCCTGTTCTCAAATGATTGAACAACTCCAAAACATTCAAATTTGTTATCAAGGCTACAAACCAAAAGTTTTCTGAATGAATAAATACTCTGATTTCTTTCACAAAATAAGGTATATTCAAAGAGCAGGTCTTAAAGGCCTTTTTTAGAGGTGCAAGTGCTCCACAACCAAATACAGCTCTTAACTGCAGTATTGTCTATACTACCCATATGTTCTTCAGTGAAAATTCCTATCACTTCTATGTCAAATATAATCTAAAATTTACCCATAAAACTAACCTGAATTTTAACACTAAAACTAAGTTTTTTGCCTTTTATTACTTATTCTAAATCTATGGTGGAGGGAGAGGAACAAGCTTTTGCAAAGCTGCCACTTCCAAATGATTCCTGAATTCCTATTTACAACATATTCTACAAGTAAAGGCAATTAGGGTGTATGAAAGAAGTATTTTGAACCCGATTCTCTTGCCATATCATCTGTAGCATGGTATTAGCACAGATTGATTGTGTAACACCTGCAGTACCAAAAGAAGTAAGAGCTTCAATTACCTCCACAACATGAACAGGCAGAGGTACTTTCACACATGCTCAAGAGGCAGATGCATTGAGCTGTACGGTGCTATTTCAATATAGCTGATGTGCAAAGGAGTGCATCAATTTAAATTCTGCTAAATGCTCATTTCTTGAAAATAGTTAATGATGTTCCAACACTATTGAAGGCACCCTTACCCCTCTGTGACATATTTATGGAGCAACTGTCTCTTCTTTGGCTTATACCAATACTCAAAGCTGCACATACAGATATCTATGTAGTTACAGAAGGTATAGGAGACCAGCAATGTCTCAGACACTGCTGTTAAAAAGTAATCTTTCTACATCAACTTTGGACAAAGAAAGCTTTCAGAAGGACTAGCCTAGTGCAGAAGTCCAGCTCTGAAAGTAAAACACAGTCATTCTTTTCCCATCTGCGTGGACTCAGAAAGTCTATTGTCCAGTTTTTTTCTTCTAAAGAACACATTTTCTTCTCCAAAATTGAGCTGTCTTCATCTCTGCTTTAAAACTTGGCCATTTGTACCTGTATGAATAGAGCAGGCTTTGCTCAAAGAGTTACAGCATCCTATAGAATGACAAGTTAACTCAGACCTCTAAGAAAAATTATTTTCAAGAAAAGCCCCTGAAACTTAAGCCACATAAATTTATCAAGCACAAGGAATGAGCTCTCTAGGAAAGAACCAGTACACTGGATAAAACAATCATTTACATGACAGTCCTTGTTTTCTTCTTGTACCCTTCAAGATATTTGGCAAAATAACTATTATTCCTTCTGAAAGTTTGCTGAAAGCAGACTTGAAAGCCAGATAAAGCTATTATCAAATACTGTTTGAGAGCTCCTGTTACTTCTAATACTTGAATATGTATAGACCTTAAATTAATTTGTTCATACAGTTGCGGGGAGAGGGGTGTCAGCCTCTATGTTTTAGGGGGCACATGTACCTCTGAATCACCTAACAAGGACACTATGTTCTGTTCAACATTGAGCATCACCTACCAAGCATTACAAATAATCTGTACACAAGATCTCTCTGAGTGAATAACACACCTGAATTAAGAATGTCTTCTTGTGTTAGACACTGTAATGTGGAATTAAAAGGTATCTCCTGGGCTCATGGGTTCAGTGTGCTGCTATCATAGACAATGTCACCACATAATTTTTCTCCTAAGGGTATCACATTAAAATTACAAGAACTATATTTAAATGCTAAAACATTTTCTGAATATTAAATCATTTTAATATATTTTAAATTGTTTCTGAGATCACTATAAATATTTTTTTAAACCCTAACTTGTTAGTAACTGAGTGTCAAAGGCCAGGAATTCACAAGCAATTTAAGCTCTTAAATAACTTGAAAAATTCCCCTATTAAATATTGAAAATATTGAAAAATGCTTCCAGAGTATAAAATTGCAGACCTTGCTAATTAGAATGGTAGAAGTAGCACCATCTCCTTCCAAATTGTCCTACTTCCCCTGTTCAGACTGTGTAATTTATTATGGAGTGAATGAATAATTCATAGGTTCTGTGAGACCTTGGCCAATGTTGCACAAAATCAGCTGTGAACAATGCACTTTGAACTTTAAGACACTTTGCTGTAGTTGCATTCACTGTCCCAGCATCTGTGTTTTACTGGCTGACATATTCTTCTCAAGCCTGAGATTGCCAATATTTGCACAAGAACCTCCCTCCACATTTACCCAGCAAAACAAGAACACATAAAACATGCTAACATCTATGAACATAACCAACTCTGAACTTTTGGAAAGAATTACAGCTATTTTGTTAAATATTTTGAATGCACAAGAGGAATCATTGTATCATGGGAAATCAGTGAGATACAGATGTTCATTTAGAGGTTTTGTGTCTTTTTTAAAAAATTAGGATGGTAACCAATACTTTGCAAAAAATGCCTTCATTTACAGAAAAATACTAAATATCTAAAAATCTCAAACACTAACCTACATACTCTGTTTTCAGGAAATCACACTACGCTGAATTTAGCAGCCTAGGAGAAAACAGCCAACTCAAAGATACTCAACACTCCCTGTACCTCAAGCTTCCATGTAGTCCAGAAGAAAGACAGGGAAAAAGGAGCAAGACGTTGAAGAATTTGACACAGTAATCACAATGGCAACACCAACACAAGTTCTACTCTAGGTCAAGAGAAATCTCAAATACATCACACATTTCTGACTCCCGACTGCATGAAGTAGGTTTGATACTGATTGAGGCACAAAAAGCATACGGCTAAAGGAATACGGATCCATTTCAGTCAATAGTTTGAGATACATAAGGTATATATCCAATGTATATGTTTATCATTGTCTGTTTTTATTAATAACATTTAATAGTGAGTTTAGGATTAACTTTTTATCACACTAAATCCCAACAATAAAAAGCCATAGTAACCCTGATGCCACTAATAGAGAGAACTACTGTAAAAAAAAAGTGGCAGCAAGACATTTGCTACTATGTCTTAAAAGCAAATGTCCAACAACCAAACTATCATCACATGTCAATAAAATGGGCTGGTTCTGATTTTCTGCACAGCTGGTACCTTTTTCTAAAAAAAGACCCCAAACCAACCAAATGATTCAGGCAGTTGTGTTAAAGAGATCAAAAAGCAAAGAATATCACCTGTGACATCCTAGCCCCACTGATGTCACTGGTCCATTACACAGTGATTTCAGTAGGGACAGGATTTGGTCCACAGTTTACATCTGTGGAGAGATTCTGAGTAGGATAAAGTTAGAAGTACACTGGAAAAAGAAAAGCAGTGCAAGCTTCCTGCACCTTCATCCTGAATGTAGAAGTGTTCATGCCACAGTTATAATCCCAAAGGTGAGAACATCCTAAATTCATTGTAGCAGATCTGATGAGGAACCTTTCAAAATCACCTGGTAATAACAGCATGAGTGAAAATGAACAGCAAAATTTCTGTCTCTCCACCCAACCTCTTTTAATAGCAGTATCTGTGCATTTGGCACATTAGCTAACTAACTGCATCTTCTCACTTCATCACTGTAGTCTTCACAGCACTACAACCCCAATTATATAGTGACAGCAGCACTAAGCATTTATTAGACGTGACATACTTTACCCTTCTTCAACATGACCATGTCCTACAGAGAAGATGCAGGAGGGAGTAAACTACTATTATTCACAAAATTTCCCACAACAGTCTTATAACTGAGGTAGTTTCTTAGATTGTGGAAAGATCTGAACTGGCAGCAGAGGCCGACACCAATGTCTAAGCAGTTCCACTGGGGAAGGCAGTTCCAGCTAGTGAGAGGTAGAAGCGCAGTCATTTTGCAGCTTCCCCAGTGTCACCAGTGACCTGACACCAGTGGGCCTGGGAGATAATCCACCCCAAATTGCCACAGTTTGAACCCTATTTGTCAGTACTGCTGTAAAGATGGAACTGCCCACAGCTTCCATCCAAATTTAGCAAGGTCTTTTAATCAGCAAAACCAGAATCAAATAGCAAAAACCGGGAACACCTGCAGAGATGTCCAGCACGGTACTGGCTTTTTCCTACCTTTATTAAAATGTTCCTGAGGATATACCCTGATTTCTTTTAGAACAGTTCTTTTGCATATTCCCTGCTGGAACAAATGGTAGCTCTATAAAAGCCTCAAAAAAGCATTTAATTTAGATTTAATAAGAAAGTAAAAAAATCTATGGGTTCTAAAAGAACACTTACAGCAGTTTAATGAGTACATGGGATAAATCTGGCCAAGAAATATTCCAGCAAGATAAGACAGTGCCTGGTTTAGAGTTCATTATCCTAGGAGGTATACTTGCTTAGTTTACATTTGTGATTAAATTTGCAATAGAAGTTGCAACCCAACTGAACCTTGAAACCCTGTTTTTTAATGTGAATTAGCAAATGCAAAAGCAGAAAACCCACCAGTGATTCATCAACTTATACTCATTGTGGACATTTACTGAAAATAATTCCCTAGAAGCTCATGCACTTGGAAGAGCCAGTTGCTTGCCAAATTCATTTACAGTGGTTGCCCCATGGAGGATGTGCTTTTATCATCAATCCAACCAAGAAAAACCTACCAATGTCTCTGTCTCCCCCTCCCCCCCCCTTCTTTTTTTTTTTTTTTTTTTTTTAAAGCATTCCTCGTTTTAAATCTATCTATAGTAACCATCACTCCATGTTAACTTTTGACTTTTGTTCATGCTTTGAGCTCTCTTCAATCTCCATTTTTTTGATCCTGGAGGCTACTTCTGGACCTAATTTGGTCCTGCAAACAGGGCTGCCCTGCATATAGTCTGCCCTCTTCTCTGCAACAGAATTGAGCAAACAGTGCAGCAATGAAGTTCTTCCTTATCTGTGCAGATAAAAAAATAAAAAAAAAGTACTTCTGTCAGTACAGCATACAGCCTCAATCACTCAAGGAAAGAGAATAGATGGAGCAGCAAGAAAGGATGATGTAACAGTGTCAGACAAATGTCTTCATAGTTAAACTGCAACACACTGGGTCTTGTGGCTGGATGCTGTTATTATGTATTTAGTGCCAGTTGCTGCCACTTCTGTGTGGATTGGATCCCATTTTGTATGTAGCTCCACTGACTAACTCAGTGTGAGCAATAGTCGGGCTTTAAGCACCTAATGGCCTCTTGTGCTGGAAGACTCCTCAGCATCTCTCCCAAGAACCATGTGTGATTGCTTTGCTTTGTGTTGTTGGAGAGAGCTTTTGAGATTGTGCTGTTCAAGGTGAGAGTCCTCAGTGGGGACAGGCTTGATTTTGCACTCCTGGTTTTATCTGATACAAAAGACATTTGTCTTGTGGCTCCTTCTACGAAGTGCAGTGATGTGCTTCCACCACAGTCACCAGCAGAACGCTCACACCTCAGGGCTACGCAGAAGATGAGTGGAGGCTCAGGGCTTGTTTTCTCTATGCTGTTGCACAGAGAAATCATGCTTGAAAAATCACATTCAGGATTGGCCACAAACATGTCTGTGAACAAGTTTTCTCCTTCCATATTCCCTCAAGCGGGACACCAATGTGTCCCCTCTTAAGACTGCACTTAAAAGTTCTGGTATTAAATTGTGGTTGTTCATACAGCTAATAAGTGCATTAAAGGACTTATTAGGATTTTGAAATATGTATCTTCGCCACTTGGTTGCTTTGTCTATGAAGTTCAATTAGCAGTACCTACTTCAGAGAGATTGGGGAAGGTGCATTTATAATTAATCTGTGTCTTGCATTTTAAGGTACTCAGAGGAAAGGTACCCTAAGTGCACAGCATTACTATTAATAGCATGTTTTTGCACTGGCTTATAAATATCTGCCCTGCTGCTTTTCTCTCTTTACTTTCCCCCCATTTTTAGTGAAATTATCATACTTTAGAAAAACAAATGCTAATTGGATGAAACCTCAGGAAAGAAAATGCTCAAATAACCTTGGAAATTATGATTTTTTTATGACTGAGTGTGTTTATTTCAGGCAGTAGTACATGTAAACTAGGAGAAAATGGGAATATAAAAATATATAGGATGCCTGCCACATAATGGCTCCTTGCAGAAGGAACAAAAATAAATATTTAATAAAAATGCAAATATAAAGCCATCTGGGAAGAAAGTTCTGCCATAATTTCACAGGGAGAGACCAATTGCAGCTGAGTTAACACCCTGAACTTCCTTCAAGAGCTGGGCCTTCAACAATTCATTCCCCTGCACCTAAAGAAGATTGAGCTGAATTATTTATGTTTTGGAAATCTTCGGCAGTTCATATTCATCACTCTGACACAGGAGATACAGTTACTGCATATTGTTCCATTGGGTGTTGCTTGACAAGCTCTCCTCCCATGCAAAATGCAGTAGCAGAATGGAGCTTGCTTTCAGCTTGCTGAATTATCTCCTGGGCTCCATTTGGGAGTAGGCAGGTGACCGTACCTGCAGCAAGTGGAGCTTGGGGCAGAGGAGGCGGCACAAGCAAGGACAGATAACTGGGTAGTCGGCTTAGACTCTGGGCAGAAACTGTCGAAGAGCTGTGTCCAACAACAGATGAAAGGACCTCAAGACTATTTATGGTATGTCATTTTCTTATCTCTTGGGTGTCTTTCAAGACATAATCAAATGAATGAGTTCTTTGTAATAATTAAATACTGAAACCGATTTAACTGATCATAACAGGAAACATAAATCATTTTATTATCTGCCTTCTTAGCATAACAAAATGTGGTTGGGGTTGGTTGGTTTTTTTTAATGTGGTGGGTTTATTTGTTTGTTGGATTTTGGGGTTTTTTGTTTGTTTGTTTTTTAAGAAATGTTTTTTAGATCAGTAGAGAAATTTCAGTTACAGAAATCTTGCATGAAGCACTGGCTATGATTTGTATTGGGCTTGTGGAAGATGACTAGACTTCTTGGCCTGAAGGCAGTACCTTTAGTTTTAGAAATGAAGATTAATAGAATGTAATTTGGTAGGCAAGGCTGGAGCCATTAGCCTGTAGCTGGACCTGCTCATGAACGCAGATTTAAAATGAAAAGAACACCTTAAACACACCTGGCTGGGAGAACTGCAGGCTGCTTGTCAGCGATCTGACTGCTCAGCTGAGCCAGTGTTGTGAGGAACAAAGGTGTCCCAGGTCCACAAGTCTACTACAGGATGCACTCAGCATGTTACTTTGTTTTTTCCTCAAGAATGCCTTGGGAAAAAAAAAATCAGGGACAAGGTTAAAACTCAAAAAATTTGTGGCATCACATCTCTGCCAAAGCATAGTGTGGAATTCCAACATGTTTACATACATCTTCCAGAACTCCTTCAGTAATATTTAAAATGAGGTAGTCACAAAGCAAAAGAAATTTGTATTGGGACCTGAGGTTGCTTTCCTCATTTGTCCTCAGTTTCTTCATCTGTCATGGAAACAGGAAGTGCCCAAACTTGCAAATGGGGTGATCTCACTGGACAAAGGTGCTTGACAGTAACAACTGTGCCACAGCCCAAACTGGTATCAGCTTGTGAAATTTTAGAGGAGACAAAGAACTTACCCTAGTTTTCACCATTAATAGTGAGGCTATTGCAGCGCTTTTTTTTTTTTTTTCTAAGAAATAACACAAGTGACAAAAGCATTTTTCTGTCTGTGCGTTGGAAAGAAAAGGTGATTTCTGTAACCGTCAGGTCTACAAATTCTGTCTGACACCTGAAAGCAAAGCTGTGATATTTCTGGCTGTTGTACCATTGATAGCAACAAAACCGCAGCATCTTAGACTGTGCTGGATAGTCACAAACTCAAACTTAGGAGGAACCTGAGGAGTGGACATCCTCCACCAGAAGGGCATGCCTGGCCATTTGCAGAGGGAGAAGGGCTTTTCCATGAAGGAATTCAGGCTCTGTGTTGATCCTTGCTCTGAGTCTGCTACTGGTAAAGCAGCCCACTCTGACTACAGAGGGGCAGTCTTAGTCTCCACATGACAAGTTTCCACTTGTGAAACATATTTCTTGTGGATTGTTTAAATGTTAGGGCCTGAGCAACCCCAGAGCCCACACTCTTTGCCCAAGACTACCTTTTCCAGGGGAACAGGCTTTGGGCATTACTGCCTGTGCTCTGTTTGAGCCCTGTGCCACAGACAGTAGTTAGCTTCCTCATGGGCATTCCTGGGAAAATCTCTGCTGTCTTACTGTTGTTTGGGACTTGGTGACAAGTTTAATATATGCAACATTTTTTTCTTCACCTTACCATATTCTAAAGAATCCCTGTTCATTTTTCCTCCCGAGATGTCGTGTGATGCAGGACCATGGCATGGGCCCATTTCTTTGTGCCCAGATGTCATGCTTTTCCCTTTGAGCACTTTCCTATTAGAGGCCAGAATACAATTTCTCATCTGTTTAGGAGAGGTCTGAGCAGCAGCAAAGGACCAACCATCTACATCAGGCCAAAACACACTTGAGCCCTTCTGTAGCCTGTGGAGTTCTTGTTTGCTCAACACAAAAGGAGTTGGTGAAACTCAGGATGCAAGGCAAAAATGACATCTTGCCACTTTCCTTCTTTCTTCTACTACTGGAGCAGCCCTGGGGAATAGCTTTGATCTTCTAATAAGCTGTGAGAAAACTGAGACCGTTCCATCAGCCGTAGCTTTCTGCAGTGCAAAAGTACTTCAAGCTCACTATTTTCCTTCCTGGGCGTGCTGTAGCCTAGACACAGTGGTGGGACAGCAGCCAATACAGCAATGCACGACACTCCTGCCAGTAGCAGTTTCTTTATACCTCTGAAATGTGCAAAGAAATAATAGTGCCACCAGAGGTGTTATTTGCATTCAGTCTTCCTCTGTTAACATCCATACTTTGATACATTTTAATGATCTGTCACTAAATGTTTGCAATTTTTTCTTTTTCACTGCTCAGTACATAATAATATTTTTTTTTCAATGACTTTAAGTATAAATATTCTGTCTGCAGTGTGTCCCAAAAGCTTACACCTGTGAGTAGTTTCCCACAAGGCTAAAGTTTTCTTTTGAGAAGGATTTGGTAACAAGTTGAGTGTGCTGGCTAATTCCCAACCAATTATTTATTCAGAGAAACAACTTCTGCTTGTGAACAGACTGCAAAGTCCTCAGCTTTCTTTTTTACTCAGAATTATTCATGGGTTTTCCCAGTGACAGATAGTTGGTCTGCAAAAATGTGCATTTCACAATTTTTCACCCAAAGAAAGCTCAGTCACTCAGGGATCTAGGAATGTGACATTCCATTCAACAAGAAATACGACACTGAGCTGCACTTGTTACGCTGATATAATGCAATATGCTGTCCTGTAAAAATACCTAAAAATGCTCAGATTCTAGGAAAAACGTTGTTTTTTTTTTAGTTAACTTCTACCTGACAGCTTGGTCCTCTATTTCCAGGAGCAGAATGCCAGCAGGTCTACTTTAAAGCATCTCAAATAGCTTCACATAGAACTGACTTTGCTTCATGGACATAACCTTTGTAACCAAAAGGAAGAGAGAGCTAAAAGGCAAGAAATCCACCCAGAATCAATCAGCTGCTACCAGGCTTTCTTCAAGTAAACTACGAAGTAATGCCTCCAGAGGTTACAGAGTGGGGGGAAGCAGACATCCATGTACTACAATGAGCCATGAACCTGTATGTGCTACAAGACAGTTACAGAGACAGTATTTTCAATCATCTTGAGGGCCTAACAGTCCTCCATCAGAAACTTCAAACTAAGAGCAGAGACAGAGCTAGACAAGAAACATCACAATCTGTTTTCCTGGGGTAAAATACCAAATATCACCAAAATTTAGACCAGAATGCACATTATAGTGACAAAAATCCTGACTAGAGCTGATGAAAATTTTAGGATCAATAATAGGGTCTCATTTGGAGCTGGGATCAAAACCAGCTTCTGGGACTCCAAGAGGGACATAAAGAAGAACTATTTCCAAAGAAATTGTGATCTTAGGGGTTTTCTCATCCAAAAGAAGGTATGCTTAAGAGAAGTTAGCACCCGATGTTAAAGATGATACATCGTATTCTGCAGTTAATATAAACACACAAGGGCAGGATCCTCAATGCATGTGTATTATGCTTGCTGGAAAAAACATACAAGGGTTTCCAACTAGCAGATTAAGGCACAAAAAGTCAGATGGTAAAGACAGGCAGAATGGAAATTGTGAATTTGTCTTCCTTGGTGACTTTGGCATCCCTAAGCGAGTGACAGAAGAGTCGCATCAACTTTACTTCTAAAGGTACCTCCAGATGGTGATTTCAACTTAGCTAGGAAAAAGTAGCCTGTACAAGCTGTGTCTAAACTAAAAGTGGCTTTTGTTCAGTGAAAGCAGTTAAGACCTAATACTCAACATATTGTAACAAGTCACAGAACTCTTCACTTGCTAGAGGATGTGTTATTGACCATTTAAAAGAGCCAATATCCAGATTATAATAGGTGCAGGTAACCAGCAAAGAACTGACCTGATGTATGTTTTACATATGCTTAAAATCAAAACATGTGTTAAAAGGTCCATCCTACACATGACACACGTAAGCCAAGATCTGCATGGATAACTTTTGCACCAGTAACATAAGCAGATCCTCCAAGATGGCGATCATGAGCCAAAAACCCACAATGTATTGATATGGTCTCACCAAGGCTCCTCAAGGCTGGAGGTCAGAGTACTTAATTTATTATATTTTTGTATATTAAGTTTATGCTACAGTTTGATCTGTTCAAATGCTGATACACACCACACTAAATTTTTTGTCATTGGCTCTCTCCTCTTCCCCCACACCCAAAATAATAATCTGTATCTGCTTGTTCTAAGAACTAGTCTTTAGATTTAGATAGTTAATCTCAGGACCCCAAAGAAATTATGTGACACATATTTTTGTTCAACTGGATTTCTTCTCCAGAGGCAACCTCTTGATTCAAGACTTGACACTTTCCTCAGACACACCATCTAATTAACCAAAAATGCATTATATTTTTCTTTTCCTTAAAAAGAAACAAGATCCCTGTCCCAGTGAAGTCCTGGGAATCTGCCATATACTCCATCAAGGTAATGGTATTTATCTTCTTCAGAGTTATAAGGTGACCCGAGTAGTAACCATAATGATATCATCCTTGATTTGATACCTCTCATGCAAATTTATTCTACAAATTTTTATTCTCAGGAATAAACACTTTGGAGAGTTAGTTTTTATAAACTGTTATTTCACCAAGCTGTATATTTATACAGACATAATTTGCTAGTCCCTTTGTTCACTTGACAGCATCCAATTATCCCTTGAACTCCTTCACAGAACACTTAATTTCCCACTTTGGCAATTCCTACCACATTTCAGCTAACCTTTCTGTTAAGACTCTCTCTCTGATCTGTTAATATCTCTGGCCTTTAGGAGCTGCAAACCAACTGACCATTCCCACCGAATCCTTTTACCATGGCACTGGGGCCTTCCTCCCTAGCTGTGCATTTGCGTCTTCCTTACCTGGTTTCCACTACACCCCCATCTTTCCTAACTCGAGAATTTGTATTCCTCTTTCTGACTAATATTTTTTTTCACACAGGCAAGACCTGATTGAGTCATATTTATTGCTGGCTGGTACACTCTGGGAACCTTTACACTTCTCTTCCTACAAATTACAGCATATAGTAATATATACCCTGTAACCATGCATTAACATTCAGTCTATTTTTATTTTGCATAAATGCTAACACTGACTTGGAATCACTCTTGTTTCAGCACCAGGGGAGGAGAGAGAAAGAGGTTGATTTTGCAATTAGTGATGCCCAGCTATGGTCCTCCAGCTGCTTCAGGAAAACATGTTGAATGTTTTCTAACCCTCCCTGAATTTTCTTCAGTATCCTTAAAGCAACTGTAACTACGTCCAGCATTATTTCCAAACACCAGATAAGTCACTGCTATTTTGGTAAAAAAACCCAACCCCAAACCAGCTACCTGTGTTAGGATAGGGGAGATTTCATTTATTTGAGGCACCAAAAGAAAGGTTTTGAAATTGTCCTTAACAAATAGCTCAATCTTTAAGTACTAATCCACTTTTAAAAAGACACTTTGAGTGCTTTCAGTCTCTTTCGAAAGTACCTATCTCTGGCCTCCCTAGCAGACAGCACTTGTTTCTAACTGTCTTTGATGGGAAGCAATGTAAAGCAGCGGTCTATATGTTAAATACGAGGGTACCCTCTAGCGGTGCCAGTGTTGGATCTTCTCCATGGGACACAAGCAGTTCGCTATGAAAGGACGCACGCAGCAGGGCTGTTCCCTGTATATTAAATGCCATGCCAAATGTAGGCATTTGCTCTTCATGTAAAGTTTTAAATGAAAAATATGCAAGGAGAAAATCAATTTCTTTCCTACTTGCTTCTTCTTGACCTCCTGTGTGATTTCTTTTTCACTTCAAAATATCCATAAAGAAATTTAAACTTTCCCTAAACGTGACAGTGTGTTTAGGGAATTAGTGAAGTAATATGAAAGCATCAAGATGTTTAGAAAGTGCCTTTATAACCAAATTGGAATAATTCGTTTTCAAATCTGATGCCCATTTCACCAAAACATTTGCATTTTGATTTTCACCACTGTAGATAACTAGTTACCAGCAGGAACAAACACAGTTCAGACACACCAAGCAATCTCTCCTCATCAGCTGTGACTGCACACAAGACCCTAACACCCCTTCCACTACTGCTTTGGCTAATCTCAACACCAAAAATGACTAAGTAATGAGAAAGCAGACCCAGCAGAATGAGCCAGCAGAATACAGAACCTCATCATTGCACACATGAGAGCTCAACTGAGGATCTTCACTCATAGGGTCTTGTGTTTGGCTCTAGGTCAGCAATGCAACACTGAGGGCACATAATGCATGAACACACAATGCTCAAACTCCTGATCAGCATTTGAAAAAATGCCTAAGCTTTCCTGAAGATAATTTCACAGTGCAGTATCTTGTTCCACTCATTCATTTTAGTTGGTAATTAAGTGATTATTTTTAATATAATTAATTAAGCCTCAGTAGCACAGGTTTGATTGTGTTCTCAAATGATTTATCTCATGAAAATCTTGCAACCATTCTCATGAAGATCTATGCCTCTCTGTTTGTGTGTACATACAGGAATATAAAAGGACTGTTAACTGCTATTTTTTGTGCTCTATCATTGTGTGGATTTCTTGGGTCTCAATCAAAAGGAGATGATTTCATCCTAAACATGGCTACTGAATAGCAAGAGGTGGTACATGGTAATCCCAGACAGGACTGAACAGAGCAAAAGTAGGGAGAAATCCACCTGTGTTCTTTACCTTGCTCCACTTTTTCTTTCTAGTGAGAGAGTTAAAGGAAAATATGACATGGTTTCTTTTGGGCAATAAAGACCTGAAACACCACACAAAAATCAAGAAGGAAATTTGCTAGTCAATGTTGGGGTGTTCCTAGGTAAGGGTATGATGGTATAGACAGGAAAATTAAAACATTGGAGTACCTGGGAGCAGGAGAAGGACATTACTGAGGGTAAACCTCAAAGGGAATGCAAGAGATCAAATTCAGACTGCCCACACACCCTCTAGCAAACATGTCAAACCACATCACCCAGAAATGTTTGTTTTGTGAAGATGGTCTGAAAACGTCCCGAGAACCATGAAAGTTTGGGAAATTTTACTTCCTGCCAGTTTTCTCCTAGCAGTTTATTGTTCTTGCTGCCAATCCAGGCTGTCAACAGAAAATATATTTGTTTTAACCTAAAGCTAGATTTCAAACCACTGAATGACTTCAGGTCAACCGAATGAACTATGAGGTCTAGTGTGAAGTTCCGTTTTTCTTACTCAAAACTAACTGAAAGAAAATATGAAAATGGTTACAGCAGGAACAGAAACTGATGGACACCAGCCACTGTCTGATGAAAGGTCTGTAATTTGGGAACAAGATTATGAAGAAACAAGTTTGAGCAACACGATTGGGTGTCAGCCTCCAGCAAATTTCAAAGTCTCATAATAAGCATGATGCCTTTCAGTTCTGACAGTTTGGGGAAAACAAACTTCAGAAGCTGCCTGCTGTTTGGGATACTAGAACAGGTAGCCAGTGGAAAAATCAGATACTAATGACTTTAGCGTTTTAGTCTGATTTAAGTCTTGCACCTGTGCTAAGGAAGAACCTGCTGATAATGTAAGTGTCACTTATTTTATTGATCCATGTCTCAGTTGTGGAACAGTGTCATCTTCCCACAGCCCTTTCTCAGGCTTGGAGGCTCCAGCCCCCCACTCTTGCTCCCAGAGAATGCCGGCAGCATGCCCAAGGCTGACACATGCAGAGAACTGCCCAACTGCACTGTCATGTTCATGCTGGCTTTCTAATCTCTGCAATTATTCATCTTTGACTTAAGCCTTATTGGCACAATGATGTCCCCTTTGCCAGCGTGTCAAACTCACTCAATCTACATGCTCAGACTTCCCTTCTGATTATTTCCAGGTTCTCTGGCTCTCTGGGACTATTTTTAATTGATATAATTTGTATTACATGCTAGTCCTGAAAGTATATTGTTCTTTCTAGTTTTCTCAGTGCCACACAGATGTCCTTAAAATGCAGGGTATTTAAAAGAGAAGAAACACAGTCTGAATGTCTATATTCTTCTATTTCAGGACTCTTCTAGAAAAATCTCCTTGCTGCTAGCCTCTTGTAACCATGTGCAGTGAATAAAACACAGAATATTTTTCCAACATAACAGCAATAAATATTTTAGTGATAACTCCTTATTGTAGGTCTTTGTTATGTTTAAAAAATGAAATTACCTCTGTCATATCAGTTTTTAGGTAAAGTACATGAGTAAATGCTTTTCATAGCCAGGTTTTACAGTGCAAGCCAAGAAAATGTTATATATAAACAGAGATACAGAATTATTTATTACTGTCACTGGAAAATGTTACATGATACTTCTGCATTCTTTGTACCATCCAAGAACAAGCACAATTCTCCTTTGACTCATACTGGTGACCTCACATGGTAGACACGTTAAATTATGAGCCTAAAGAGACATCAAACACTTTGGAATTCCACAACTTGTTAGTTTAAAGGTAAGTAAAATATTAAAGAAAAAAGGGGGGAGAAACAGAGAAGAAGCAACAAATGTGATGTTATATAATTACCATCAAAATTTCTAATACGTATCTTGTTATAGCTCAACATCAGCAAGACTGACAGAGCCATCGTCTTAAAAAGAAAAAAAAAGTTTATACGTAATTCTCATTCATTAATGCTAAGTAGCTTGAAATAGTTCCCAGTTCCCAGCACAGTGTTGTTGTCAAAGCAGCTTCCAATCCTGTGAAAATGTTCTATTTCTGTAATGCAGCTTAATCAGTATTAATACACTTATTCACTGAAATGCAGTAATCACCATAAAGACACTTGGTATTTATATAGGAGCAACCTGCGTAATTACATCAGAAATGCACTGCACCTGAGTATGCATGAAAATATGGCTAAAGGCTACAAAAAACTTGTCCCATTACACAGAGCCTTCTAACCACTCTATACATATCTGGTTTGAGTTTAAGGCAAAGCCCCAGGAAATATTATTTTCATTATTAAATGAGTAAAAACTCCATTTTTTCAGTATAATACCATCCACCAATATAGTTATTTCTCCCTTGTTAAATGAATTGTTCAATTTAATTAAGGAAATTCTCAGGGAAGATCTGATATCTGTCAGCCAATGGCAGGCATGTAGGCTCAAAGAAAATAGCTGCTCTTTCAGAAAAATTAGGGCATTTTTCTTTACACTTTATTTTGCTCTAGCACTCTACGTTTGGTCAAAAATGCAAGTAGAGAAGTATCCAGACAATGAATTGAGGCATGAACCAGGGTAAAAAACAGAGTAGGATTGAATACCTTCTTGTCTCGATACAATTCTTCAAAGGGCTCCCTCTACATGCTTGACATTTTCTTTCGCTTTGCTAAACCCAGTGTCCTCTACTTACCTGCAAGCTGCTAAAGTTTTCAGTGAAAAACCTATGAGGCTTCAGCCTTAAACAAGGCCTTCTTTGGTCACCTATAAAAAACATGGGCGATCTTTATTCCTGGCTAACAACCTAATTTCAGTTTAATTTTACCTAGGGAAGAGACTGACTCTACAGGAAGATCAAAATTTACAACTATTCTCCATTAAAACTCGTTACTGAGAAATACAGAAGACAACTTGCCTCTGAATGTTAATTGGCTACTGTCACATATCATCCTCCTCTTCTGAACTATCTTTCTTTCAGTAATAGTAAACTCACCTTTGTTTTCATGCTGTCATTTCCTCTCAGTTGTATTGACAGCATAGCCAAGCCCATAGATCTCACCAAGGCATCAGCATCACCCAAAAAAGGTGAAAGAAGAGTTTTGTGCTGTTGCCAGGATGGCTCTGAGATGATGCACAAGATGCACAGGTTGAGGCCAAGCAGTACAGGGGCCCTGTGAACTAAACTGCACGGGAAAAAACAAGGAAGTGTCTCAAATGCTGTCACTATCTAGCAGTTAGCACCTTGCTTGGCACTGGGCAGAGGTGTCTTCTGTTCCACACTACGACAGATGGGTCTGTCAAAGCCTTCCTCCCCACTCCTTCGTTATTTTTTGGGGGGCTTTTGTTTTGAAACAAAGTGGGGTTTTTTGGTTTTTCTTTTTTTTTTTTCTTTTCCAAAAAATAGCTACCAACACCTCTATTTTACATGACAGCTCTTTGATAAAGCTCTGGTGAAGCTAACATGAAGTGAAAGATTTTTCAACTCTCTACTTAGTTTAAGAGGTTTCAACTTTTTTTCATCTCTAAGGAAGAAGCCTGAGTGGCATCTGCATGAGGAAAAGGGGAAGAGGAGGCTCAGAGCTGAGAAATTTACTCCAGCCTATAAAAACAAAACCAAGTCATCCTCAAAACACATGAAGAGCAGAGCTCTGTGTAAAGCTCAGTAACCTAGCGATCAGGGCATTCTGCTAGGAGGAGAATTTATGTGTCTTTTCTAGAAAGCCATTGCTGGATAAAATAAAATAGTCCTTGGAGACAGCATTGAAAAGTCAGTGTTTCCTGCCAGATGGTACAGCACGCACATGGGGCCTGTGGGAGCTCCCCCATCTTTCAGCAGCAGCTCAGCACCCCAGGGAAACCCAAAACACTGTAAAAGAGCACACAAGTGAAGCAGGTACTTCTGTGTTGGACAGTACTTGACTTGATCATTAAATGGCCCATCTCCACCATAGATACTTCTTAATGCAAAAACAAAAGTTCAGATGGCTACACACACCCCACAACATGGTAGAGATAATGACCAAGATAAGGAACTGATTTTGTTTTTATTTTTGTAGGCCAGCACAAAATAAAGTGTGACGAGCCTGATAAATGCAAAGAGCATGGTGCCATGGTTACCAGTGACATTAGATTCCTGATAGAGCAAACTAGCTGCAGGAATGATTTCTGCATAAACAGAATTACTCAATTATGTTAGCTGTGTGTCTATAAAATATGATGCGGTTTGATTTCACAGATGCAGGATATGGTTTGTGTTTGTATGTAGACTCTTCAATAAATATTCCTTTGCTCTGCTTAGTGGTTGCACTGCTTTCATACTGACTTCACCTCTTATACCAGCTTTGCACTGACTATGAAGAAATGGATTAACACAGAGGTGGCTGCAACTGTGACTTTGTTCTCAAGTCCTCTCCTGTATTGTTCCAGAAAAATAGAAAATGTGCCTAAAAATACTGTTTTTCCCCTCTCTAAAGGAAACACACATTTACTTTGCATGACATAGTAGAGACCAAAGCAAGCACTGGGATTCTGGAAACTTGAGTGTCATTCCTGTCTCTGAAATAAACTGCAACCAGTACCATGCTATGCCTTTAATCCTGTTTAACCATGGGCCAAAAGTAGGGCTACCTTCAAAGTTACAGCAGGTTGCCAAGGACTGGTCCAGAGAAGTTTTGAATACATCAAAGAATGGAGATTTCACAGCTGCTCTGGGCCCCTGTTCAGTGCTTTTTGGTGCTGTTCAGTGTTTCACCATTCACAAAGATACTTCCACTAGCTAGGTTTGTAAAATGAAGCAAGCCTTATAATCTTGCTTTGCCTCCGTTTTCACAGCTGCAAAGTAGGAATAATATTACAATTGTCTTGCATGGCAATAGACAGTTATTAATTTCTACTTACAAGATTGAAAATTAAGTCTGCAAACAGCAATAATTTGAAATGTAAGCTTGCAAAAGCTAACACTTTTTCTAGAAGGAAGTAGAAGGAAGATGAATTAATCATATTCCCAGACCAGTGCTGCTTGCAAAGGTGAGACATCAGTTTGGACATTAGGGATTTTGCACCAGTGACATAATCCCAGAAATAAGACTCCCAGAGTTTGAACCATTCCCTCTCATGGGATGGAGGTTTCCTTCACCAAACACAGCAGCAATCACTTGGATAACAGGTCAGAGGCAAGAACTACTAAGGATGTTTGATAACCCAGCAACAAAGCAAATCCTGTAGGGACTCCAAGGAGGAGGCAAGATCGTGCTGCAAGTCAAGCACTTGTTCTTGTCTGGGATGTAGGATGATATGAAGTGAGACTGCAAACCAGTCATGGTTTCTTGAACATTAAACACCACCACTTAAGGCATGACTATAACAGAGCAGTCTAACTTGCAACACCAGGACAAGGCACTGAAGCCTCACTCTCAGCAAAGATTTCACTGGGACAAGAGGATAACCTGTGCCCTTGGAAAATACTGTCCTGAAGAAGAAGCATTCATCTACTGTATGCTTGTGTTAAAACTACAGAAAGCACACATCTGGGAGTCTCTGTGGGTCCACTTCCTTGGCATTCATAGGAAATGTAGGGCACCAAATTACCTTGGGAATAGCAGAAGGTACATTTGTCAGGTTTATTCAGTTTGTATCACAAGCAAAATGATTATATATCACACCTAAACAGCAACATTGCTGTGACCACTTAACGACGGTCACTGTTACCTAGCACTGTAGTGACATGGATTTTATATTCATAAAATAAATTCCTAAATTGTTTTTAATACTTTCTTCATGCCAACGTGTCATCACAAATTAAAGGAGCTACACCCATCAACAGCTTGTCACCAGCAGAGTCAAGTGGATGATTTTTCTGAGATGGTGACAAAAATTAGCATTTAAATATGAGGTAAACCCCCAGATCTTTCAAAAAAATTGCAAGACATTTTTCTGTTGAGTTTCTGCCTTCAGAAAGTAATCCTTGATGGTCTCAGACTAATCCAAATGGGGTCTAATCCAAATATAGCCAACAGTATTGCTTGGAAGGCTTTTATAAATAGTACTCTTTCACATCTCTTTATGATCCTTATCCCTTAAAAGCCTTTGATCGATGCTATGAAAGAAAACCTCTGGAATCCCCATCTTGTCCTGTGCTGCTTTCAGCTACTTCACTGTCAGAGAGCTGCTGTGAACACCATTTTCTCAAGTTTCAGATACTGGTCTCAAATTCTGGAAACAGACAGGTTATGGTATCCCTCTCCCTGCCACCATCACATGGAAATTACAAATAGTTCACTATTCCCTTGGTACATATAACTTCTGTTTTTTCCCCCCTTGTCCCGTAGTCATAGCAAACAACCTCTGCATTCCCCTTGCCCTGGGACAGCTGGACACGGTGAATGGTAGATTTATTGGATGATTTTTTAAGTAAAGAGTGTTTGGCATGTTTTTGATGTTTTCTTTTGGTCTTTTCATGACTGAGCTAAATGTGGTGGTGTAATAAAGAGGGTAAGTTAGACAGCTCATGAGTAACAGAGGCTGCAGAATGTGGGTAGATTTCTCACTGTACTTATCTCATAGCCTTTGATGAGAATTCTATGGAAGATGTCAAGGGAAAGGTGTAAATTTGGAGTCCAATATTCTTCCAGTAAGATATATCTATTTAAACTCAATTTAATGTCTGTGGAGTGGATGTCAGGGAAGCATCACAGAGCATAATAAGGCTTATGGGAGTGCAGGTGGTCTGACTTGCACAATCTCACATACCACTGCCAAACCAAGAAATTATATAGAGGCACTTAGGTCCTAACCAAAAATGGTTCATATCCCATCTGCAATACTGAGGTGAGACTTTCTTGAAACCAAGAGAGACAATTAAGCCCTTTATGCTCTGATCATCCTTTTATAAGCATTCCCACTGCCTCAAAGAGTAAATTAAGAAGGGGATTAGAGATAGAAAAATAATAAAAGGATGAAAAAAGGCAAAACATGAAAAGGATAACAATGGCACAAATACTCTAATTTTACCTCCCAGTAATGACTTTTGCTTCACTGGCTGAGAAAGGACTATGCAGATCTACAAAAGGGGTTTATTATATGCAATTTGTTACTATGCTAAATAAATTCAGAAATCCAATGAGAAATTTCTGCCAAAGTGATAATGAATGTTCAAATAAAATGAAGAAAACTAAAAGTCTTCATTATCTGGTTTTCCATCTGAACATAAAAAAGATGCAATTAATCCTTCGTTTTACTTTTCTATTCTATCAATAACAACTCCAATAGCAGCGTTAATGGCAGTAACAGCTTAATTTTATTACCATACACACCCCCTCTACTCTAAAAAATGTTCCTACCTGCTAAAATTGCAATTTCCTTTGTGAGTACTATCTTACTCCAACAGGTGCTACACCAAAAGCTACAACTCCTAATAATGTTTGAGGCTGCTCTTGCAGAATGCTACGAGCTGAAAGCCAGCCCTATCTGGATGGTACATTCCCTCTGCTTTCAGACAGATTTTGCCCTGATATAAGGCAAGACAACAAGATTAGCATTTTACACTATGATAAGGTCTCATGTTGTTACCTAGGAAAAATTCTGACTTGTGAAGTTACATCTGGAGTGTATTTACAGATGATGTTCTTTGGTTCAAAATCTATGGTAAGAATCTGAAAATGTGCAAAAAGACAGTTATGTTATCAACAGCACTGTACAATAATAATGAAAGAAGTGTCCAGAAGACATCCAATATGCTAGCTGTGATTTTGTGTAGGGTTTTCTGTTGGTGGGTTTTGTTGTTTNTGTTTGTTTGGTTTTTTTTTATAAAGCGTTTGCTCTGCCCTGTATTGTTTATTTTTCCTTTCAGAAATTCTTTCCTTTGATGCTTCCCCTAGTCCCTGCAAAAGTGTACTTAGATTTACCGGTTAGGATACCTGCAAAATAGCTGTCTCTCTCACAAAGACTGAGATGTTCCCATCATCTGGCCTACACCTTACAGAATACAAGGTTGGCTTGAAGATAAAATTGTGCAGACAATTTTAACAAAAGTTAACAACAACCAAAATACACAACAACAGCAGGCGGTAAAAGCATTTTCTCTTTCCTGGAGTAGAGCACAGACATGAAGGTCTGGAGCGCAAGGAAGGCATGTGCCCATCCTGCAACTGCAAAATCAGACTGTTGAATTTTCACTAGGTGTCCTTGGTAACCCCCACAAATGATTTCTGAAGCAAACTGTAATGCAAAAAGCCAAAAAGTACTTGGCATCTTCCCAGCAATTCAGAAACATGCAAGGGAGGGGCCTACTAAGGGTGCCAAAAGGATGTCTCAGTTGAAAAATTCTCCCCTGATGGAGAAGGCACCCCTCACTGGGATTAGCTCCCTGACCACAGTGATTTTGGGTATCCCGAACAAGACAAAAGACGTCACCTCATTTTTAACATGCATTTTCTGATTCTAATGAGCCAAGTACTTATTAACATGGACACAGATAAACATGCGCATATGGAAATGTATTTAGAAGAGTACACATGATCTGTTTTTATCTTTCAGAAGGTAACACAATGCGTGTGTGTACAAATTCATTTCCATTTACTTCCTTCTTCCTTCCTTTATATCTACCCATCTAGACAGAGGGAGAGCTACATATATTGCTTATCTTTAATTCAACGTGTGAAGCTGTTAATTCATTTTTCTAAATATCTTTTATTTAAAACAAATACAACCTATACAAGTATTAGTGTCTTGGAAAACAGCCATTTTAGCAACTGACTTTAAGATATTGTTCTTTTCTAATGATAAGAGCAGTAATAATGGGTTTGATCTGTCAGTACTCAAGATAATCTCTTGGCAGAATGTCAGAAAGTAGGTATAAGAAACCACACTATAAATCTGGCTGAGACATTTTAAATAGTGAATTATCAGTGAGTACAAGTAAGTCTACTTTATCAAAGTAGCAATTGTGTCATCTCTTTTCACCTCTGCTTATTTTGAGCATTTCTACTGCATAGTTTGACTTAAGTGCTAGACAGTAACTATATATAGGACTGAGGACGAAGAACAATGTTTTCACAATGGCTTCCAATGCATGTATTTAGTTTTTACACTTCTGATGGTGGGTTTTTTGGGTTTTTTTTTGTTTGGTTGGTTGGTTGGTTTTTTTTTCCTTCGGTCTCCCATCTCCCCTCTAACCCATTTTTCTCCTCTATGTTTTTTATATCCAGTGCCTTTTCACTGTTGCAGATAGATTTTTGAGGACAGAATGTTAAAGACATCCACAACATAACTCTAGATGGTTCCTTTGGGAATCTAGAATTTCTAATGAGGTGCCATGAGACAACAGAAAAATGGGAATAAAAGTAGTCAGCTAGGTATTGGTTTGAAGGCATTGCATGGTATATAGTTAACACAGGGACCAGCAAAAGAGGAGGCACTCAAAGAACTTTCCTCACTCCTAGTTTACCACAACAACAAAACAACAGCTCCTAGTTGACCAAGCCATGCCTGAACAGGAAAACCTACATGAACTACAAACATACTTATCATATAAGAAAAAAACAGAATGAGTGACAATGACGTATTCTTAGGCTGATAAAAATCAGAATTTGAAACTAGACACTTCGACAATAGACACAGTAACTCCATAGTTCAGAAGAGCTTGGGTAAGTGCTACTGCCTTTATTCCTCCTCTCTTATCTCCAAGCGTAACATTGCAGAGGTCACGCGTATCAGTGTGGGAAGAAGGTGGTTCATCGCTACTCCCACTATTCCATAGTCATGATGGAGTAAGCTCCAGTAAAGGAAAAAAACCCAGGATTTAAATTTAACATTTCTCTGGGAAAATGGTCTGATTTTCATTTAAGAGAATACCTTTTCTTGGAGGAAAAGGGAGGATTACTTTCCGTAGGACTTGCTGCATTTCTTTGTGGAAGCTGATCATTGTCCCACCTCACCACACATCTGGCACTCTCTCCATAGGCTTTGCTCCAAAACTGCATTGTGGCAGCTCACAAGGAAGGAAAACTGGTTATCAAGACCTACAACACACCATGAAGACATTCAAACTCCATCTCTGTTCTCAATTTCTGTCCAAAAATGTCGCAATCCTCCAAAATAAAGCACATAAACCACTAGTTCTTGAAAACACAAAGTCAAGATTTATTCCTATAAGATTTATGTACTGAGCTGAGGCAATGTAGCTGTGATGCTTCAGAGACTTGAGCATTGACCTATGCCAGCTTGACACATCTCCTGACTAATGGGTGTTAAGTTTGTTTATATTTTGCTGGTCTGCATCACCAAAACATCAAGAGCCTGTCCAAAGTCTTCTTTACTAAAGGATGTGGGTGAAAGGAAGTGTCAGGGACATCCACACCATCACAGATCTGCTAATGGAAACTTATCTGGGACTGGGAGGCAGGAGGACCTCTGGAAAGTCATTTGATGCAATGGGAATGTGTGGTTATGTTGATCTTTATAGTACATGGCATACAAAAGTGAGATGAACTAATAAAAAAAAGCAGGTGTGGGTTGCATAAAGAATACGTGTTTCAAATCAAAGCTGATTCTCACACAAAAATTTAGTTTTAACTCCAGCATTTCATATGTTCAGTATCCAAATGGTGTTACCTAGTCACTGCTTCGCTGGAATAGAAGAGATCAAAAAAACCAATCTTCATTCTGTGTTCTCAACAAAAACAGAACCCATGGAGACAACAACCTATTTCTCTTTAAATGTCAAAATATTTCTCATCTGGTGAAGACTTACGATAGCAGCTTTAGATTTCAGTTTGCGTGCAGTTGTTCTCTAACACAGCCATGATGCAGGTAAACACAGTCCATTTTCACAGCCAGATTAGCTGCTCCGTGCTTCAGCTTAAGCGCTTGTTCACAAAGCAGATCCACTGCAAGAGAATGGCAGAGAACACAGGTAATCTATTTATTGTTATTTTTATTATTATAAAGAAGATACAAGAGAAAAATTTATCTTGACTAAAATTTCCACTGCTGTGACTCAGGAGGAGCATCACTAAGTACACAACCACCTGCACCACACAAACAGAAGAATTTTCAAAGCTAATTTTCAATGGGATTTACTCTAGATTTAAACTGAACTCTTCATGAAAAACAAAGATTGATTCTAATCAAGAACAGGATTCTTATGGAAAACCTAAGAAGAATTTGTCTGTGTTGAGATTTTTTTTTTCCCAGTAAAAATCAATTTTCCATAACATTTTGGGCTTTTCACTGTATTTTCCTCTGAAGTTTTCACTGGGTAAAAACCAAACTAATTACTTGATGATCTCTAAGCCTCCATGTTTCCTTACACATGCAGAATGAGAAATATTGAATAAAGCCTGTAAGAAAACCTTTCATTGCTGGATACTTTGCAGCATTTATTGAAATTCAGATTTGTGGCCCTGTGGCAAATTTTGATAATTCAGTGCCTATTTTTGCCCCAAATCAAGGTGAAAGACTGAAATATTCATAGATTCTGTAGAACAAAATGCACTTAATTTTGCTGTAAAGAGAATTGACTTTTCAAAGTAATTTAAATGCTGTTTTTCCCTTCATGGGAGCTCCTGCAAGTTAGCATGGGGACTTGTAAATCTGATTTTCTCCACTGAGATATTATACCCATTAGAGTTTTTCCTCCCACCAATTCCTTTGCTGTTTTTATCAAAAGAAGAAAAAAAAAGCATCGGTTACTTATATACTTATTTCCAGAGATTTTTCTAGCAGCGTACTTTAACTAAGCGTTAAGGTATTGAATGGAATTTCGAGATGAAAACAAAAAAATTTGCACTCCGAGGTAGCCAAGTGACCATTAATCATTAAAGTCATTATCACCTCAAGGCCCAAATTAAAGTTATTACACTAGAGACTTGAAGCTAAATCTTTTCTCTCTCTCACTACACTACTGCTTAGTGCAGCCTCTATCTTTAGTTTTTTTCTAGGAATAAAACAAACCAAAGCAAATTTAATTTTTGACCCAAAGCAAAACAAGAACAAATACAAGCCTCATGTGGTTCACGGAATGGGAAAAAGCTGTTTTGTTTTTTTTTTTTTTTTAGTATGTTTTTAAGCCAAGTCCACTAGGACATTCAGCAAGCTCCAATATATCTCAGTGCCTTCACAGACCTGTATTTCCAGAGCCCATGTTCCTACATTGTCCAAAGGAAGCCTGCACTGGGTAAAATGATATACCATCCTCAGATGGCCAAAATAACAGGAGAAAAGAAGGAAGTGATCAACACTTCACATTAAGCTGTGAGCTAAAGAGAACACATAATTTATCATTACACACTTAATTGAAACACTTTGTTGTGTTTAACAAAGTATAATAACCTGTTTTCCCTCTAGACTGCGCAGTGCAATGAGTGCATAGGTTTGGGGCATACTGAACACCAGCCCCACGTTATCCCTAGGTCTCCTGGGCACTCTGCCAAGCAGAGCTTAGTGAGATGCTATAGAGTGGCAGTTGGAGACAAAGCAAACTGATTTGTTACTGGCCATTGTGTCACTTTTCCGATAGCAGAAGTAAGTCACAGAGACCGTGTGGACACCAACAAATTCACCAATAATTTCTGGAGTGGTGCCAGAGGCACACAAGAGTGTCATCATGCCTGTCTGACATTCTCCATGTTATGTTTTGAATACGCATGTGTACGTTAATTATAGCCAATGACTCACAAACCCAAACGGACTTTTATCTCATGGCTACACAGAGCAAGCCATGCGTGTCAAGATGAAGGCCATGTCCTCACATGCACTGCACACAAATTTGCATTTACCTCAGTGAAAATGAGGTAAAAGGACTCAAGGCTTTTCAGAAGGATTTTTTTTTTTCTAAAGGAATATTAGAGAAGTTGGCATACAATGAGCTTCAGACCCTACAGGTGCACACCCTTGGCCAGGCAGAATTAAATCACTGTAATTAACAGTGCCAGGGTCAGCAATATAAAGCAGACTCTTATATACATGGGAAAGTTCAATTGTGCTAGAGGTTCTCTCTGTCAGAAAAAAGGAGGTTACCTGTGATAAACACACAATAATAGCAAGTTGTCTTTATAGATGTTTTATATTAACAGCAAACAGTAATTCTTACAGTAGGGTCACTTTTAAAACTATTTGAAAATGCATTATGTTTAAGACCATATTATTCAGCATAAGTGACTGTTAGGATATGCTTAAGACAAACAAAATGGAAATGTGTCACTTCAATTGATTGCCATTGTATCTGGACACAATCAAGCGCCAGCATTAACCTACATTGATCCCAGAGGCATTTGCATCATACATGCCTATTAATGCATAGAGATGAGTGTATATCTTATGCATAAATACATCAGTGTATCACCCACATGGGGGAAGAACAATGGTTTCTCTTGTCTGTATCAGCAAGATACTATTTATTAGGAAGTTAAAAGCAAGATTGAGGCACAGGAAATTCTGATTAAAGAGAAAAAGCTATTTCACCATGAGGCTGGTCAAACACAGACAGGTGCCCAGAGAATCCATAAGAGCTCCTTAAGCTCTGCTGGATAAGGCCCTGAGCAACCTGACTGAACTTGAAACTGGCCCCAATTTAAGCAAAGGGATGGACTAGAGGCCTCCAGAGATCTTTCAAATTCAAGGTATTCTGTGATTCTAAGACCCATTATGGCCCAAAACAGAGAGGCACCTCTGGGAATTTGCAGTATCTGCGAAACTACCTGAAACTGTGCTCAGACTCTATTTGTGTTTCTTTAAGGCTGAGCAATCTTCACGTTCTTGCTGTAGGTTGTTTCAAAGTTGTTCTGAGTGATAACAATACATAAATCTCTCTCAGACTTCAGGAAAGCTGTATTGTACAGAGACTCTACAATATTGTAGCAGAAGTATTGTAAGGGGGTGTAGGGAATATAGAAGGTTTAGGGAAAGGGAAAACACATCATATGTGTAGCAAGATCATTTAAATCCAATTTTGATGCTTGCATTTATCTCCACAGTGTTTTCTAATAGAAATCAGATATCATTTTCCTTCAGCACAATAAACAATAACAATCAGCAGCAACATCTGGGCTCTGCTATTCTTAATAGCACTTTCATGTAGTTATAATGTAAAGTACAGGAACTGAAATAGGAAATAAACCAGAAATGTTAATTTGACACTTGGAACTCCACTACAGCTGTGCAGTTTTAAGTCATCTTAACTGCAGACTTATGTTGTTAGGTTATATTTTACGGTAACGCTTTATTCATCTAGACACATTTTCTTAGTCATCATCACCCATGTTTGGGATGATTTAAACTTATTTTTCCTATTCTTTTTTACAAAAGGTTATGAACTGAAGTCACTTGTGATGGATGAGCTCAACCCCTTAACCAAACTAGCAGTAGGTTGGTACAGGCTCCATAGCAGGTAGAGGCCTGAGCCAAGATTTCCTCTAGTTTCAACCTGTTCTCCAAAAACCCACAAATGAACAGTGACACAGTAAACATCAAAACATGAGTTTGGAACACCAATTATGCGACTAATGCCTAAATGACAGGTGGCTTTTCCAGAACTCATTTATCAAAAAAACAAAGTAAGTTGTGGGTACTAGGAGTTTCATGCCTTCCTTTCTATCACACGTGATTTGACTACCAGCCAAAACTTTATCCCATGAATATGATGGCCTAAGTGAGCATTCTTTGAGCTCTCCCTGCTAGGCAGGGTGGTGGCGATCTTGAGCTGGGACGCCTCTCAAAGCTACTCCAAGGCAGAGAGACGTTTTAGTAACAGCAGATCATTGCATGAGCCCGTCTTCAGCTCTCTCTGAATTGCAGCCAGACAGCTGCCAGGTGACTATCCCCTTGAGTAGGGACAACTCTTAAGGTTTGAGAGTCCTCACCTGAGACTCAGAGATCCTTCCTTGCCCAAAGTGAAGAGATCCTTTTCTCATGCCTTGACACTGAGAGTTCCCTTGCCACAACAAATCCTCAGAAGTGACTTGCTAATTCTTGTTCAACTTTGTAAGCTTCGCTAACTCAACTTTCCTTGCAGTAATTAATAAGGTGAACCTTACCATCAAAGTTACTGAACCTCAGTTAACCACTGTCAAACTTTGTTAAATTCCATCAAATTTATTGAGCTCTGTCAAATTATTATTTTACCTCAATAAAACATAGTGCTCCTTCTCTTTTGTTGAGTGAGGTCCATTTTTCTCTTCTGTGACGTCACTTCAGATCAGGTTTTCCTTGTATGCACTGAGTAGCTCCACCCACAGGTCCCTGCCATGCATCAGGCACTTGTAACAAGGCAGTCCACCAATGAACATGCCGGGGATGGACTGATTTAGGTACAGCACTGACATTTTACCTAGCATTACCTTCTACTTATCTGACCAAGTGTAGAAAGGGCATATGCTGAAAACCCTCGAGGGATATTTAAAATATCCCTTCTAATGTTTCTTTCTGTCCCTGGTGATGGTATATCAATGCCTATACAACACAGATCAAGTAACACACTTCGAGGAATTACCCTTCAATAACAAAAATGCAACAGCATCCAAAACTCTAAGGAAGAAAAGTATAATCCTGTGCCAATGCCAACCTTGTCGCAGAGTTGTTTGGAAAACCATAAAGCAAAAGACACTGATTAGAAGGTTGGTAACTTAATTACAGATGAATGAGTAAATACATGGTAGTGCTTTAAGTGTTTCTTGAAGAGTAAATTCTTTCTTTGCACATCAGTTTATACAACTTATACCTCTAGGAACAACAACAAACCTCTTATTTCCTTTACCTCAACATAATACTAATCCACAAAGACTTCTGGGATTGTTACCCCTTCTTTTTATATTAACAATTATTTTTTTTTTCCCTGAGGGGGAGGGAAAGGTTCATTGTCTTTGATAAATACTGTATAGATTTTCTCTTCTAAAACCACCTTAGTACTCCATGAAAATATTTTCAAAAATTAACTCAGTTCATGCTGGTAGAGTGCAAAAGCTGCTCTCCAGCTTTTACTCAGTTGATGCAAATGCTGGATATCATCCAGCAGTGTCCACTGTCTCATCACCTGTTGGTCGCTCCTGCTTCCTCAGTCAGGCTTAGAATTTTGGGTCTTGTTTAATTTGCCAGCTTCCTCCAAGAAACCTTCTTGTGTATTCCCTGGTAACACCTTGAAACTCTAGTCACACAATCACAGAATATCAGGGATTGGAAGGGACCTTGAAAGATCATCTAGTCCAATTGCCCTGCTGGAGCAAGAACACCTAGATCAGGTCACACAGGAACGCATCCAAGCGGGCTTTGAATATCTCCAGAGAAGGAGACCCCGCAACCTCTTTGGGCAGACTGTTCCAGTGTTCCATCACCCTCACTGTGAAGAATCTTTTCCTTATATTTAAGTGGAACCTCTTATGTTCCATCTTGTACCCATTGCCCCTTGACCTATCATTGCCTGTCAATGAGAAGAGCCTGGCTCCATCCTCCTGACACTCACCTCTTACATATTTATAAACATTAATGAGGTCACCCCTCAGTCTCCTCTTCTCCAAGCTAAAGAGACCCAGCTCCCTCAGGCTTTCCTCATATGGGAGATGCTCCACTCCCTTAATCATCCTTGTGGCTCTGTGCTGGGCTCTCTCAAGCAATTCCCTGTCCTTCTTGAACTGAGGGGCCCAGAACTGGACACAATATTCCAGATGGGGTCTCACCAGGGCAGAGTAGAGGGGGAAGAGAATCTCTCTCGACCTACTAACCACCCCTCTTCTAATACACCCCAGGATGCCATTGGCCTTCTTGGCCACAAGGACACAGTGCTNGTCCCATTAACCACAACTCTCTGGCTTCTATCCTTCAGCCAGTTCACAATCCACCTTACTACCCTATTGTCCAGGCCACACTTCCTCAGTTCAGATGCAAAAATGCTGTGGGAGATGGTGTCAAATGCTTTACTGAAGTCAAGATAGACCACGTCCACTGCTTTACCATCATCTATCCACCTGGTTATGTCTTCATAAAAGGCTTCAGGTTGGTTAAGCATGACTTCCCCTTGGTGAAGCCGTGTTGACTGCCTCTTATGACCCTCTTATCCTTGATATGCCTAGAGACAGCACCAAGGATAAGTTGTTCCGTTACCTTTTCAGGGATAGAGGTGAGGCTGACCGGTCTATAGTTACCCAGGTCCTCCTCCTTGCCCTTTTTGAAGACTGGAGTGACATTTGCTTTCCTCCAGTCCTCAGGCACCTCTCTTGTTTCCCATGACTTGCCAAAGATGATGGAGAGTGGCCTAGCAATGACTTCTGCCAGCTCCCTCAGCACCTGTGGGTGCATCCCACCAGAATCCATGGATTTATGGATGTCTAGCTGGCTTAACTGGTCCATAACCCAGTCCTCCTCAACTGAGGCAAACTCCTCCTTTATCCTGACTTCCTCTAGGGCCTCAGGGGTATGGGGCTCCTCCTGACAGCCTCCAGCAGTCCTGGTCTCACAGTGGTTACAGTAATTCACAGTAATTCATGAAGCAAAATAATTAGCTACAAATGTATGCAATATCCACAAGCGCTTATCACATGGCTGAGTAAAACATTTGCATTGAGTCTCCTATTTTGTTATTCCTTGTTCTGCCTGATAAATACATGATGCATTTCCTTCTATCTTGTGGTTAGATTATCTGAAACTTTCCAGCAGGGAATTACAAACAATTCACATTTCTTGACTTAAGATTCACTATTTCACCAGAAAAACCAAACCAAACATTTGCTGAGTCTCAGAATTTTTATTTCCCATGAAATCAAACAATGACCTGTACAGGCTGGTCCCAAAAATCCCATTTACTTCCACGGATTTGGGGCAAAAAAAAAAAAAAAA
>VXBJ01006452.1:417900-431072 GCA_013400055.1 Nycticryphes semicollaris | reverse complement strand
CCCCCCATCTTATTTGTCCTTAAATGACAGCCTGTGCCAATAACTTCTACACATAGCAGGTGACTACTGTTCAGTAATTCTCACAATAAAAGCCAAAAATGTTAATGATACTATCTCATAGGCCTCCCTCACCTCATTTTTTGATGCTTCATCTTCCCCTCATTTCCAAAAAAAAGACTAAAAACAACTCTAGAAAAAGAGTAACAAGCCATCCCAGATTTGTTATTTTACTGACTGACTCTGTATCTCCAACTACCCATTTTCTGTCTCAGACCATTATGGCACTGCTTGAAGACATGCAAATGGGAAGCCATTGTGGCACTTAATTCAGGGTGGAATTATACCAGTTTAAAACCACTGAGAATCATATTTATGACACCAATTGGGGGAAGANCCCGGATTTGGGAAAAAAAAAAAAAAAAAAAAAAAAAGAAAGATAAATTTGGGTCCAACACTGCTTTAAGACTAATAAGAGATTTACTGTTGTCTGTGGGTAACCAGAATTCCATTTTATATCTCTGGCAGCTTAGCAAATTTGAAGCAATCATCCTCTACCTCACACAAACTAATTGTTCCTCTTTTTGGTAGCACCAGGCAACAGTAACTTTAAATTAGACAGATGTCCATTTAGGTCTCCTGTAAAACTGCATATATGACAAGCACATTGCAAAATCACTGGGAGAGGAAGATATTGTAAAATGACAGAGGTTATTTTCTGTAATTACGTAGTTCAACCAAACAGTTAAGGAATCTTAGGGGCCTCAAGCTGAATGGACAAATTTCAGCGTGAGGTTTCAGACTTGGTAAATTACTAAACTGAAAACTATTGGAAACATAAAAAGCTGGAGTGCACTTCAAAAGTATAATTTGGAAAAATTATTTGCAACATATAAATAAAACCAGAAAGAAACCAGAGAAACACGGAAGTAACAGGAGGAATATTACTGCATGTCATCAATGGCTGAACCATTCAATTAGACTGTTGTCCACCCTCACTGCACTAATCCATACTCCAGTAACTAAGCAGATGTAATGCTGCTTATGACAAGAGATTGACAACACTTAGCATTTTATCAGGAGTGGAAACAATAGGCTTGTCATGCCCATAAGTGCGTTATACAGACTGATGAATTGATAAACACAACTACCTGAACTGCATGTGGAAATTCTGGGAGCACTGCATTGATGAAGTTAGCTACACACAAAGGCAAGCAAGAGCATCCCAGCCACAGCCATCACACTTGTATCTAAACTCTGAATGTAACCTGTAGCCAAAATCTTGTCCGTATATTACTTGTTTGCAAAGGGCTTTTAGTTTGACACATTTTGTTTGAACATAATGTCTGTGGAGCAGACCCAAAATAAGTAGTTGCAGTACATATGGCTGAAGGCAAAGGGTAGAGAGAGAAACAGAAAGAGGGAGAAAGAGAGGGCAGAAANATTTTACTGACTGACTCTGTATCTCCAACTACCCATTTTCTGTCTCAGACCATTATGGCACTGCTTGAAGACATGCAAATGGGAAGCCATTGTGGCACTTAATTCAGGGTGGAATTATACCAGTTTAAAACCACTGAGAATCATATTTATGACACCAATTGGGGGAAGAGGGGAAAAACACACAGAAGCTCCACAACCCCAATCATTTCTATAAATGAATGCCCAAAATTCAAATTCCACAGCTGGCAATTGCAGAGAAGCATCTCTGACTCCCTGTAGATTTCTTTTCAGCAGGAAGTTTAATTAAGGTGTGTTAGTTCTTTTTCTTTCCACACAGGAAATTCCCACTGCATCTGCCACACAGAGTGATTCTTTCATTTTCAGGAACAGGAATTCAAAGAAATCCCTGAAGCACATCAGTTAGACTTATGCTAAGCATCAACCACACTCATCATTTTAAAGATGTTATTTATCTTGTTTAAAACTTGAACATTAGTCAAAGTCCAGCCATTATTTTGCCTCTACAGTGCTAAAACAACTGAAAAAATTAGTGGAATACATAAAATACTCCAATAAACCAAAGTTTGCCTTGTGGCACTTCAAGATCCCTTTCTAAATCAGTTCTGGGAAACAGCATTTTAAATCTTCCTACAGCAAAAAGTCTGATTTTACTGAATTTGGTAAAGAAGCCTAAATTATTGGTTTATTAGCACAGCCACTTAAGTTTAGAAAATGAATCAAGTCCCAGAAGTGAACATCAAGGTTGCCTAGAGTCAAGAGCATTGTAAAAGAACAAATAAGGTTTTATCAATATGCTGCATGGTCTCAAGTAAATAAAACATGTAGTAGAAAAATGCTATTTCCCCTAAAATTCAGTGCACTACTCAGAACATATATGAAAGAAAGAACTTCAATGGGTAAAAGTAGAAAGCAGTAGTGGCAATACCTTCAGGTAGTTTTGTAAGGACCAGTGACTATTTTTTTCTGTCCCAAAGGCATAAGGGATACTAAAATACTGACATTTATTCTTTTTAAATAAAAGAAGGGTTCATTCAGATTGAAAGTTACACAGCTGTGTAGAAATAGCACATTAGCCACAAAGCATGACAAGTTTAAATAGAGTCACAGTATCTAGAACACTAATGTCAAAAAACACTTGCTGCTTTGTAGCATCGGGGCAAACGAAACCACCCAGATAATAGACATGGCATCTGGGTATGCCCCCAGACTCAGGAAAAGAGGAAGGCTTTGGGAATGCATCAACACTACAGTTCTGCCGAGAAAAGTTAATGACTTCATGCTCACTCAGTGATACAGGTCAGCAATGTACCACTGAAATAAAAACTGCAGCATTAGTGTGCATCATTCCCTCAATTAAAGGCAGCCAGACAGTTCCCCGCAGACTGATTCAGCCTGCTCAGGAGGATAAAATGCAGCTACGCTTCCTACAACTTCTGAGCTAGCTCAGTTATAGCCATGTGCTAACGTGGCCACACTGCTCCTGGCATCCAAAAGAGCTTCCTCAGCTCTGTCCTGCCTCACATATTCTCAAAAGAGCATGAATTTCAGACGGCTCAGCTCAATCCCAGCCAGAGACACAGAATGCAACAGCAGCTCAATTTAGCATGGGACTGAACAGCTTCCAGCAAGGATCCACCTGCACCAGGAATGGGTAAAACCCAGCAGCAAACAGGAGCGTGCAAGGAAGGGAGTCCCGACCAGGACACAAAACTGCTATGGGAAACTCTACTGATGCTGCAGAGCTGAGGGTCTGGGACCCTCAACCATCTCATGAAAGGGCTGTTCTTCCCTGGAGAATCTTAACCAAAAACGTTGATACTGAAAGGAAAGTTCACAGGTGTAAGTGTTTGTCAGCACAATTTACCCAACCATATGCCAATGTGTTGGCATATGCACATTGTGATCTGGGGGATAATAAACAATAAGTAAGGAAAGAAAGCTGAGATCAGGGCTGGGGGTGAAAGGTGGAGGGAGAGGAAGAAGTTATTAAAAGAACAGTGCTGAAAAAACAAACTGGTATTTGATTTAGGGAAAAGGATATGCAATACATGTTAGCTTTTCCTTACAATATTTCTGAATTTGCTAAAAACAGATTTGTCAAAAATTATTTCATATGTACTAATGCTCCTCTTAACTACTCAAGTCACACCCACAGCATAGGAGAAAGGGTCAGATTACAAGCAGCAGCTCTGCCAGTCCACCATCAGAAAACAGGAAAAATAGCTACAGCCTCACTCTATAACACAACGTATGGCAGGTAATTATGCATCTGCTTCATATATCATCAAAAACCTTGTAAAGGTAACAGTGTGCCATATTAAAGAAGCCAGGTTTTCTTTGAGCAAAACCTACAAGAATTAGTCTAATCTACGAATTAAGAAAAAAGCACTTTTAAGATGCCCAAAGCCTAGAAATTATTTCCCACAGTGAACTTAATTATCTTTGTTTGTTCAAAATGTTACGCACCTTGTAATGCCTATTACACTTTATTTTCACTTCCTAGGTTGTCTTTACAGTCTCCATCATCCATGCTGTTCTCACTACAGCCGCCCATTTCCCAAGGATTTACCTTCTTTACAACACCAGCCAAGAAACTGGATTTTTAAAGTGTTACACAATCAACTTCCTAAAACATTCCTTTTGTTTGTGGATGTTGCAGGTGACCATACTTCACAACAAAGAAGGTATTCACAGGGTTTTGGTTTACTGGGGCGTGGTTTTAGTTGTTTCAGCTGGGGCCTTTTTTTGAGGGGGGTGGCTGGGTTTTGTTTGCACGTTTTTGGTTTTTGGCTTTGTTTGTTCTGTTTTTTTAAACATGAATCCCCGCAGAGGCACTGATGTTCACTCTCAGCCTATCCACTAAGTATCACAGAATATCAGGGATTGGAAGGGACCTTGAATTATCATCTAGTCCAATTGTCCTGCCGGAGCAAGAACACCTAGATCATGTGTATGCTCACATGATTGAAAATAAACAAACAGTAACACATTAACTATTTAGGACNTTGCTCCAACCATTGCACTCAAGACAGTTACATTGGATAAAATCACATGGGACTAGAGAGACTTGGGGGTGGAGGGAAGGGCGCTTCTCACAGGCAAGAAAATTTGATACGGGGGGAGAAATTTTTTGTATGATTCAGTGAACCTGAAAAAAAGCCAGGGATTTGACAAGATAACATAACTAGTTCATAAGNTTTTTGGCTTTGTTTGTTCTGTTTTTTTAAACATGAATCCCCGCAGAGGCACTGATGTTCACTCTCAGCCTATCCACTAAGTATCACAGAATATCAGGGATTGGAAGGGACCTTGAATTATCATCTAGTCCAATTGTCCTGCCGGAGCAAGAACACCTAGATCATGTGTATGCTCACATGATTGAAAATAAACAAACAGTAACACATTAACTATTTAGGACAACAAAAACTAACACATGCTATCCAACGTCCATGCCACTTTGTCAGGGGAAAGCCTATAAATAGGCCAAACTCACCTGTCACAACTGTCCAGGATATGTTCCACAACTCAGGGTAAAAAAGAGAGTTCATGGCCTTTGGAAANAAAAAAAGCCAGGGATTTGACAAGATAACATAACTAGTTCATAAGGTTTAGGGAAACATGAAAGCTTGACTGTTTTTGTCACCCTGACAGCAACAGAGATGAGAGACTGCTCACCTTGAAGTCTGATCTTTCCAAAGCAAGCTAACATGACTGAGGACAGCAGCTTAGAAAATGGCAGAGCCAAAATTCAGTAACCAACAAATTTAAATATGCAAGGAATGTGGGCAATTTTAAACAAGTAACATCAGAAAAAAAGAAAAGAAAAACCTCAGACTCCTTGCCACCATACTTACAATTACTCTTTGGCTCACTTACTGCAACAAGTCCTTCTGATAAGATGGTCACATTTTCAGCATTATCAGGATATAATTTAAAATGTGTGTTGTTTATCCTTTCTGATATATTATACATACAGGTCAACTGTCTCATAATGCAGAAGCAATCCAAGCTCAGTAGTTTCAATACAAACATTCATTAGAAAAGAGCCTCTCTGGTCTCAACCAAAACAGACAATTTTTTTTCTTTTATAGCTTTCAGAAATAACCTCATGCAAAAAGTGATTATAGTTGTAATGATAAAAAATGAGGGGAGAATGACAATAAATAATGTAGTATCTTTTCCAAGCACATCAAGGGCTTTGAAGCCTCAACATGTGAAGAAGGGTCTTTCTTACCTCAGTGAGCTGGTTAATATAAGGCGTCTAAATAAAAAGAAAAAGAAAATATCATCTGTCACTGCCATAACAGCAAGAATTATTTATATAGGCTGCAAACAGAAGTGCTCCTGAGAGAAATCATCACTGGAGAAATATTGTTGGATGAATGGTATTCATCAGTAGCTTAAAGGGGGGAAAAGAAAAAGCGTACATTGAAGAAAGGGAACATAGCAATTGAAATTAAATATTTCAAATGCCTACAGAAATATAATTTCCAAATTTGCTAGGATGAATTTACATAAATTCCCATGCCCTTTACTTGGATGGACACAGCCCAAGGATGCTGCAGAAATTGGGTCAGCACTCCAGACNCCCAAAGCCTAGAAATTATTTCCCACAGTGAACTTAATTATCTTTGTTTGTTCAAAATGTTACGCACCTTGTAATGCCTATTACACTTTATTTTCACTTCCTAGGTTGTCTTTACAGTCTCCATCATCCATGCTGTTCTCACTACAGCCGCCCATTTCCCAAGGATTTACCTTCTTTACAACACCAGCCAAGAAACTGGATTTTTAAAGTGTTACACAATCAACTTCCTAAAACATTCCTTTTGTTTGTGGATGTTGCAGGTGACCATACTTCACAACAAAGAAGGTATTCACAGGGTTTTGGTTTACTGGGGCGTGGTTTTAGTTGTTTCAGCTGGGGCCTTTTTTTGAGGGGGGTGGCTGGGTTTTGTTTGCACGTTTTTGGTTTTTGGCTTTGTTTGTTCTGTTTTTTTAAACATGAATCCCCGCAGAGGCACTGATGTTCACTCTCAGCCTATCCACTAAGTATCACAGAATATCAGGGATTGGAAGGGACCTTGAATTATCATCTAGTCCAATTGTCCTGCCGGAGCAAGAACACCTAGATCATGTGTATGCTCACATGATTGAAAATAAACAAACAGTAACACATTAACTATTTAGGACAACAAAAACTAACACATGCTATCCAACGTCCATGCCACTTTGTCAGGGGAAAGCCTATAAATAGGCCAAACTCACCTGTCACAACTGTCCAGGATATGTTCCACAACTCAGGGTAAAAAAGAGAGTTCATGGCCTTTGGAAAAAAGGGCAGACCACTCAGGAAAATTACAAAGGTGTTGTAAAGCTATGTAGGGAAAAGATTAGAAAGGCTAAAGCCCAGCTACAACTTAACCTGATCTGAAGCCAAAGTGAAAAATATGAGTCTCTCCTTTAAATAATATTTATAGTACTGAAGATAAGATACAGTTACTGGTTTTTGTTTGTTTTCTCCCTCCATTCCCACTCCACATTATCTGATAATACCTGCAACCAAAAAATCAGGAGGATTTAAAGAAAAAGAATAGGCACGTGTGAGATTCTCCAAGTTGCAACTTCTTTGCTTTGGGCAGCCTCATGCCAACAGGCCTTCTTTCTATTAACAATACTTATGAAAAGGTTTCAAGAAGGTTTGCTCCAACCATTGCACTCAAGACAGTTACATTGGATAAAATCACATGGGACTAGAGAGACTTGGGGGTGGAGGGAAGGGCGCTTCTCACAGGCAAGAAAATTTGATACGGGGGGAGAAATTTTTTGTATGATTCAGTGAACCTGAAAAAAAGCCAGGGATTTGACAAGATAACATAACTAGTTCATAAGGTTTAGGGAAACATGAAAGCTTGACTGTTTTTGTCACCCTGACAGCAACAGAGATGAGAGACCGCTCACCTTGAAGTCTGATCTTTCCAAAGCAAGCTAACATGACTGAGGACAGCAGCTTAGAAAATGGCAGAGCCAAAATTCAGTAACCAACAAATTTAAATATGCAAGGAATGTGGGCAATTTTAAACAAGTAACATCAGAAAAAAAGAAAAGAAAAACCTCAGACTCCTTGCCACCATACTTACAATTACTCTTTGGCTCACTTACTGCAACAAGTCCTTCTGATAAGATGGTCACATTTTCAGCATTATCAGGATATAATTTAAAATGTGTGTTGTTTATCCTTTCTGATATATTATACATACAGGTCAACTGTCTCATAATGCAGAAGCAATCCAAGCTCAGTAGTTTCAATACAAACATTCATTAGAAAAGAGCCTCTCTGGTCTCAACCAAAACAGACAATTTTTTTTTCTTTTATAGCTTTCAGAAATAACCTCATGCAAAAAGTGATTATAGTTGTAATGATAAAAAATGAGGGGAGAATGACAATAAATAATGTAGTATCTTTTCCAAGCACATCAAGGGCTTTGAAGCCTCAACATGTGAAGAAGGGTCTTTCTTACCTCAGTGAGCTGGTTAATATAAGGCGTCTAAATAAAAAGAAAAAGAAAATATCATCTGTCACTGCCATAACAGCAAGAATTATTTATATAGGCTGCAAACAGAAGTGCTCCTGAGAGAAATCATCACTGGAGAAATATTGTTGGATGAATGGTATTCATCAGTAGCTTAAAGGGGGGAAAAGAAAAAGCGTACATTGAAGAAAGGGAACATAGCAATTGAAATTAAATATTTCAAATGCCTACAGAAATATAATTTCCAAATTTGCTAGGATGAATTTACATAAATTCCCATGCCCTTTACTTGGATGGACACAGCCCAAGGATGCTGCAGAAATTGGGTCAGCACTCCAGACCTAAAAAAACAACTTCAGACAAAAGCAGCCTTACTAGCAGTTTGTGTCTCCTACAATTCCTATACTACCTGTCCCCTGCATTTCCTGTAGTGTCACCAAAATACCTAAATTGCCACAAAGAGAGGACATTCCCCTTCACCTTCTCTAGTCCATCTCTGCAATACGTATCCAGGAAGGACCTAGGAGGCCTGGGTACTGTGCTGACTTAAGGTCAGGACACCACAATTTCTTTTGAACCTGCTGTGGATGGCCTGACCTATACCATACAGCATAAATACCTATGCAACACCTACATTGCTGAAGGAGTCAAACTGGACAGAGTAAACTTTAAATCTTTATTTATCAGCAAAGCACTGATTCTGCAAACGGTATGTTAAAGAAGGAGTCTCATCGCAAAATAAGGCAGAAGAGCACAGGAAGCAAGCTTAGGAAATTATACACAATTAAGCTGCCATGTATTTTTCCTTTTCCCTGTTGGATGAGTGACATGTAAAACACGCAAACAATGTGCAAGGATAGATATGTTGTACTTGTACAGACTGATAAGGATTCCTTTTTTTTTTTCTTTTTTAATATATCATGTAAATCAAAACTTGAAACTGACATAGAAAACTTAGGGCCAAAAGACACACTGGTATGAGCTATCACAGTTACGATCAAGTAATACAAGCAGACTTGATTTGATTTTTGCATCTGTTATGAATAGAAGCAAGGCTACTATTTTGCTCTTTTTGCACCGCTGTGGATGCACATTCTTCCTCTCACTGTTCACGACTGAGATTATGGGCAATTTGGAATGAAGAATCAGATAAAAACATTCACCAAAGCTGCAAGATGTCTATATGAATTCTGAAAGGGATGAGGGATAGTATGGAGAATTTTATTCAGCTTTCTGAATGCAATGAAGAGCTCTGTCCTCTGATCACAATTCCTTTTTCAAGTTTAAGAAGTGATGCTGTGTTGCCTGATTAGGATTCAAATTCTTCTATCTATCTGCCACAAATTATTATATATATTATAATGGAGAAACAGAGAGAAAACTTCATTATTATTTTTAAAAGTTACTTGTTTTCCTTTAAACTGGGGCTTGATAATTTCACTTTTTGTACCTGTAGCCTCACCCTCTAAATCACTGTTAGTCTAAAGAAACTTGATCAAAGGTAGGGGGTCTCCCTTTTTCAGCAGCAGGAAAACCTTTCTTACTTTCAATCCTTTCACTGAAGAAAGGACTAGAGTAATTTTGTTTAACATTTATGAGACTATTCTATCACGTTGAATTCAAATAATAGAGATTTCAGCCCTGACAATGAATGCTGGATGTGCAAACCATACATTAATCATTAATGACTTTTAATCAGTTCTGCCCTGACAAAAACGCACCTGCATGCACCAGGCACTCAGAGCAGCCTCTTCTCTGCTGGTGCACTATACTGTGGTATGGAAAATTGCATACCACATTGTCAGAGAGGAGGAAAAACACTGGATATCTTGAATGTCAATGTGATCAAAGGGATTAGCTAAAATATTCCTTGCGTGTTCTTCCCACTTAAATATTTTTTCTCAGGAGGCAATGTATAACACTCAGACAGGATTTAATCTAAATTTGGAGAGAGCATTTATATTTGTCTAGCTTGTAACTGCAGATATGATTAAAAGAAAGGCAATAATACTTTGTCATCATCCTGACAAATCCCAAGGGAATTTAAATACCTTGCACACAAAATCCTGTCAGATCAAACCTAAGGTAGGTCACTAAAGAAATCTGGCTGAACAATCAAGCTCATGACATAACCAAAACTTGTAGCAACTTCATGATGAATAGCAGCGTGGCACTCCTTGATAAACATACAAAGACCTTAGCCTTGTCCTGACAAGTTATCTCTTCCATGAAAGCTGCCAAAACCAAAACATTGTCTCTGGAGAAGTTTTCTAGGATTTGGCCACAAGACAACAAGGATTTTGACTGTCTTGTTCTGATGCTTAACATAGAACAGCAAAGAAAGACAGCAAGCATCAAAGTTAACTCACTGCTTTTCTGCCTTTCTAAGCATACTCCTCCTTAACCAATAAAGTTGCTATAATACTGGAGATATGAATTAATATACAAAGCCTGAAGGAGTGCTTACAGTCCCTACAGACATCATTTAGAGGCCAGAAATATAATGAAGGCAGAGAAATGCCTGTGAAGCAGCCGACACCACTCCATCACTATCTGCGTTGCCTTCCAAGAATCACAGTTACCTCCTTTGACTCCATCCCAAGAGGCTACTACAAGGCAGGCTAATCTAATATCAGATGGAAACATTTAAGAAGTTTTAAATTTTACCTGATATTGATAACCAATTTTCTAAGACAGCTTTATTAATTGCTTACCAAGACAACCCTCTGGAAGTTTAACATAAGTGTACAAAGGCAGGCAAGTCAAAGAAAAGGGGGGGAGGAGGGAGGAAACCAAACCCAAACAAACAAAAAAAAAAATCCAACTCCACCACCACCCCCCAGAAAAAAAAACAACCCACTAACAAACCCCAGACCCACCCAAACCAACAAAACACATGCACTTCGTATTAATTTTTTTCATTGTGATTTCTGTTTTAAATCAGGCTGTGTGTTTGTGTTAGCAGCCAGGGTGAAAAACGTGAATTAGGACGGGAGTGGAAGATCCAAACTCAGCAATGACACTCCAAAACTCAAAGTTTCGGTGCACTTTCCTGAAGCAGTCCCTAAGAAAAGCCTGGTCACCAACACCAACTATGTCCCTCTAGCAATAGGAGGCACATAGATAAATAAATAGATAAATAAGCATCTTCACTGGGTTCCTTCTTCTGCAGTAATATCTTTTGTGTTTCCTTACCCCCACTTCTGAGTACTGAACAGAATCATGACTGAACCTGCCTCAGAGTCCAAGAACGCAGAGGATCACTGCCATCTGCAAACAAACCATCCTGTGTTTTCCCAGCTACAGGAAGGTTCAAGGAATTTAAAAATCAAAACCCCTGTTGTCTCATCAATAAATACAAAGGTTTTTCTTTCAGCAAAAAGTGTTTTTACTAGCAACAGCAAATCACCGAGACTGCCACATTTAGCGTCAACAGAGATTGAACCTGGCAACAGCAGGGTTTTACTGCACTTTCTTAAAGAAGATTGGCACTGGAGACCAAAAAGGCTCTCAGTTACTAAACCTGCACAAATTATTTCATTCATGTCAAGACTCCTTTTCAGCACAAGATCACTCAAATAATTCTTTCCTGATAATATTGATTGATAAGAATAACTTGCAGTCTCCCAGGGTGCCCTGATCTCATACACTAGGCTAGGCTTTAAGACATTGTGTACAAGTTGCTATTTGTAGGCACTATTTTTCCTTGTCTGCCTTTTATTCTGCCTGCTCATTTCTCACATGTATTTCCATGTTTATCCTCAATGTTTTTTAAAAATCAACCCCAACCACCTCAGATTTCTCTCTTCCCTTTTTTTTTCCATCTGTAAGTTGGAACATGACTTCAAGCAAGGAATTGTCATTGATTTTTATCCACGCTCCAGGGGAATTTCAGATACTCTGTGATAATCCCAAATTAAAAAAAAAAAAACAACCAAACAAACCCAAACCAAGGTAATATGCTCATAAAACAACCCAAACTAGGAAAGAGAGAAAACAAGGGAAGTTCTGTTTTATTCTACTTTTTTTAAAGACATCCTATCCTATTGCCTTGGATTGAAGCCTGGGCTGTCCACACTTTTTGGTGTGGTATCCTTTAGAAAGGAACAGAGTGCTCACCTCTGCATTTGAACCATCTGGAAAGGCGAGTTCAGTCTGGAAGTGCTGAGACTCCAGGCTGGAGTGGCACTGGTAAGTGCCACTGTCAGCAGTTCCGTACACAGTGGTGTAAAATTCATTTTAATCTCAGAAAAAGGCTGAGTTATTCAGCTCTAGAAATTAATCTCATGATGCAAACAATAATTACCACTTCAAGAGGAGCCTTACTCAATTAAAGCTTTTAGTATTGGCTTCAAGTGAAGAGCTCAGACAGAGGTCCCCAAGCAATTACATGAAACAGTCACCCTTACAGCAGCTTCTCTAATAAAACTAGCACTCTATTTTATACTATTTTATTCCCCAGAGCAAGTTGCTAACTAGGTTTGAAAAAGAATTCAACTTTTGCAATTCACAACCCCAGGTTAAGATATCCAGCTCATAGGTCAAAGATGCAATTACCTTGTCTCACATAAATCTCCTTCCCTAATACAAAATTTGGCCTGCTTTTTTCTTGAGACAAAGTGAAGAAAAATCTAAGCCTCTTCAACTCTTCTACTCCTCCTTGCCACTTCTATTCAAACAAAGCTTGTTATACCCTGTGCTACCATCCTCTTTCACCTCTTTACACACATACTCACACCTACTGCCCCACTGTCCTTGGACTGTGGGGTTTCAAAGGCAATAGGGAGGAAACTTTCAGAGTTTCTTTCACATACTAATGGTATCTGTCTTAGAAGCACTGAAGTAAGAGCCCAAAAGCACCTTATCTTTTCTTTATTTGTCACTATACAAAAAATTTTATGCCTAATTTTGGTCCCCTGAAATGCATCAAATGTATATAACTGACATGTAAGTAATTTCTCGGTATCTGTGACTCTCCTAATTTGCTGGACACTTCAGTTTTCTTCAACTTAATGTTATTACTAAAAAAATAATAACTATGAACAAGTTATTTGTATATAGTTTGATGAAAGTAACAGATACCGATATTCTGCTTTAAAAAAATATTTATTATAACAGATTGAAAAAGAAAAAAAAGTTTTTTCCAGCCCTCCAATCTGAGAAGCGGGGGGGGGGGGG
>VXBJ01006452.1:306571-415777 GCA_013400055.1 Nycticryphes semicollaris | reverse complement strand
CCCCAACCCTTTCCTTTGCCCCCCCCCCCCCCCAAAACGAAAGTCAGGGGATTGTTGAGCAACAAGTTTGTCTCTTAAAAAGGAGGCTATCAAATCCTCCAGCTCATTAGAACCACTGCACTGTTAAGTTCTGAGGTCAAGCTCCAAGGAATTGCTTGGTACTTGGGTTCAGCAAGAAAGTAATTTCTTCTGCATGCTAGTGACGAAGAGAGAAGCACGCTCACCCACAGATCTAATCAATCACCTGCAGAAATCAGCTTCAAGCATCTCTAAATGTTAAAAGCAAGTGCTGTCTGTATTCTACGTATAACCTTTTGATACCTACAAAAATCCAACTGCTAAGCAGCAAATTGCATTTCAGATGGTATTTCTGGCCACAACAGCATCACGTCAGACCTCTAACTGTAAGCAAAACTTCTCGCTATATGCAGGACGACCTTGCTGCTGTCATCAAGGGGGTGGCAATGGGTGTGCTGTTCATTTTTCTCTGTGGATAATAAACTTGCTTTGTCTATTCCAGTCTGACTTCTGATATATAAGAACATGGACCAGGGAATGCTGTAGTGTTCAGCCATGAAGAACCAAACAACTACCCAAGGGACTATGCGTTTAACCAGCTCTCCTCCAGCTTCTCCAGACCAGAAGCAGGGGCAGAGGGAGGTGGTGAATAGGACAAAATCCAACCAACGCAGCTTCGTATGAGCTCAGACCCAACAGTCTTCCAGCCCTGCAGTTCTGTAATAGTGTGGATGTGAAACGGAGCCCTCCAGGCCACTTCAAGTTACTTCAAGTCTTACAGAAAGCTAAACGCTAAATAAACCATTGCATTCCAAAATGCTTTAGATAATCTCCAACATTATTTTTTACATCGTAAGGTTATGTAATGACACATTACACTGACAGATTATGAAAACATTTACTGTTACTTTTTTTGAGCAGGCACAATTCATCAATTAGCAATGCATCAAAACCAAAATAACTGACAGAAACCTCCTGCCTCTTCCCACTGTTATGTGAATTTTTGCTATAGGCATATAACTTCCACTTATAGGCAGTTTAGAAAACATTTAAAGAAAGGATGAGAGGAGAATTGGTGTCCTAATGACATATTCAGTCCTAATTAAAGCAAGATATTGTGCAGATATAACCAGAAGAGGTGAGCACTTTAACTCAGCCATTTCTAATAAGACAGGAATAGTCTAAGAGCAGGAGTACTAGATTGTCACACACGTTCTATGAGTACCAAACAAAAAGCCTACTATGTTACAGGAAATGTTGAAGTATGTTTACACAATTAGGAGTAATTAAGCACATATCACTCTGGTAGATGAATTAAAACATTATTTGTAATTTCTCCAATTCAACTAGTCAGTATTTGCTGTGGTACAATAATGAATAATGTTCATATAAGACAGAGGAATACTGCCTGCCACAGCACCTTTCCTACTGTTCTCTTTCCCTCTGCCCCCCAATATGTATCTATATTTATCTCACAGTTTCTGTAAGTTTTGCCTTTGTTTTAAAATGCAGAGGGAAAAATAAATATCTGCACCAACTCCAATGCTTTGCAGGAGCAAAGGAGGGATTACTCCTAGACAGTGCTGCAGTGAGTCTGTTTAACACACTGTAACTTCCAGAGCTGCTATGTTCTGCGGAAGCCCAGGTAGTAGTTAGGTGTCTGCGCAGGAATATGATGTTAAATAACACCAGGTGAAACAGTGCTCGCGTTGAAATCAGCATTCCCCAGCAAGCCACAAGGGTCACATGAGAATAAGCAAGGCTACAGTTCAGGTCTTTCCAAATAAAGCAGGACAAAGAGTTGAAGTTAGATAATTAAAGGAATATTTTCCAAGCATTTGGCATCAAAAGTGAGAAAAGAGAAGTAGAGCATGCATTGCCAAAAACAGTCAAGTCCACTTAGTGCCAGAACAGTCATTTAGTAGAATGATGACTATCTCTGCTACATTGACTTTTTCCTTGACATGGTTTGGTTCAATTGCAGAACATTTTCCCAGATACTATTTTTGTTCATCTGGTTACTGATAAGGATAACTCTTGTAAAACCTGAAATCATTCTTTATTTGGAGTTATAGAGAGTTCAACTGTCTTCATAAAATTAACATGTAAAAATCATTATCAAATGTGACCCTTCTTAACTGGTTCAAGAACCAAAATGCTTGCATGTCAAGATATCTAAACTTTGTATGTACTGCAGGGATTCAAAACTCAGTGTTTTATTAATGAGAACCCCCAGGGCTGGGGAGGAAGAGGGGATTATTTAATAGGCTTATATACATCCTGACTTTTTGTTTTCTCCCCTAATATACAGATACACCAATACACTTCTGAAAGCATAAGCAAGATTTTTAGATGGAAAGGACATGCAGCCATTTTGGCAAAAGCCTTTACTGCCATGCAATCACAGGCAACTTTTCTTTGATGCTATGTGGCTTGTTTTACCTCTCCAGCAAGCATCAATTCGACCAAGGTGATCAGGCTTAAAAAAAAGAAAACAAAGACATAGCATAAAGACATTTAAAAAGCTACCATCAACAAATTACAATTTGGCCTTCTGCAGGAAACTAACCGTTCAGCAGTGGCCGAGGAATGGATGGATTTATTTTAAAGGCAGTCACCTTTCCAAATCCCTCGGTATAAAATAAAGCCTACTACTTATCTATTGCCAGTATTGCTGGCACAGACATTTAAAATTATTCTTTAATTATCATCACTGCTATCTATATTTTAGATCAAATATTATATTACCTGCTGTTGTTTCAGTTAATTAAAATGAACTTGGGAAAGCTGACTATCCACAAATACTTAATGCCACCCTGCTGATCCCAAAATAAGGGAAGTAAAGGGACTGCTTGATCTATCAGATAGCAACTTCATTAACATCACCCTTCAACAACACCACCTGAAGTTCTGTAACAGCTTCCAGCACCATTTCTTAACTCTTACGAATTGAAAGGTTTGCAATTGTTATTCTTTCCCAGCTTGGGTCTATAGACTTAATGCTGGTAAGTTTAAACACATAAAAAGCACTTTGTGTTTAATCTCAAGTGCTTTGATACCTCCCTTAAAGATTTCTGGAGTTCAGAGAAGCATTTCTAACTCATGGCATATTTAGGTAGCAATTGGTTTATTCTTTTTACAGTAAACTTTGACACTCCCACCATATGCTGACCCCTCTCACTGCTCTGTGGCAGAGGACCATCTGGCTATTTTCTTAACTCCAGGAACTTTAACTAAAGGACCATGGTCTGACTGGAGAGAGAAGTCAAGCTAAGTAGGCTCTAGTAGCAAGAGAGAAATGTCTTCAGTGGGACTACTGCCCCCTATGTGCTAAATGAGATCACTAGCAAACCAGAATACTAATGCTTGTCACAATTTTTGCAGAGAGAAAAACATGGCATTTATGTCTGCCAACAACATAATTTTTAGTTCTAAAACAGTTTATCCTAAAATTCAATGGGAAAACCTAGAAATATTGCAGGGAGTATATGCCATAAATCACAGCACACTCAAATTATTACCAAGAAAACATCCCCAAACCCTAAAGGGCTACATCAAGAAATAAGATATTTGAGCAGTGGTAGTTCCAGTAGAGGTCCTGATCCTGCAGCACACTGCTTAAACACCCAGGAGCCCAGCAACACCGCACTTATTTCACAACACACAAAAAAAGCCAGATGCATCTCACAGTAAAAAGGGGAAGAGCTCAGGTTGCTGTTGAGTATGCAGAATTGTTATACATCTTGGACTAATTTAATGAGTACTCAACTCACATAGCAGAGGAAGGCAGGCATATTGAAGGCCACAACAAAGAAAGCTGCTTTCCACAGGACTCCTTCCTTTTCCACTTCAACAAACAAAATCATCTCATGCTTTCCTCCACATTTCTTGCTTTCTCTTTTCCCTCCCATCCTTGGTGATGGATAACAGAGTGTCTTTCCCAAAAAGAACAGTTGTGACAGCTGCTGGCCATCAGAAAGGACTTCTGCCTTGTGCAGCACAAAGTTCTGATTGAGGCAGAACATGTGCCTTTTGTAGAAGTGTTCTCTTCATGAAGTTGCAGAATAATGCTTCATAAGTGACAGAAAGGCTTCTGACCTGAAAAACCTGGATTCACTATCTTGGCCTTAATGAGGCAGAAAAAGGATTTAAATCTGTGTCTTTATCTGAAGCCAGGCTTTAGTATTTGATGCACTCAAATGGTCTTTTACACATCAGTAAATATTCAGTTTCCATCACAGAGGAAGATGAACACAGGCTTTTAGCTCCTGTTTGTGGTGCACCTGTGGCTAATTACACCATGTAGATTGACACTGTGATAGCTTTGTGGGTGTTTCTAGGTCATTACATCATTATGTTATTAGTCCATATGTAATGATGCAGTCTCTCCTGGTAATTTGAGCCTTATAATTTCTATGTTGAGATCACGTGTATGTAATGTAATGGGAGAAAGGTCATAATGTCCTGACTATTCAAATACAACCTGAAAACGGGCAATTGTAAAATACGCTAACAAATAAAGCAAAATGAGAGGAAAGAATTTAAAAAAAATATTATATTTTAACAAAAAAAATCTAATCTTTTAAAAAATAGCACAAATAAGCCCAGCTAATGACAGAGCTATAACTATACCTTTTTTTTTCCACCTGAATACCAGAGTCGAAGCACTGATACAGCTGTAGAAAAGGTAAATAAGACCATGTAGGATTTTTCAATATGGAAGAGGATGTGGGTCTTAGTGATTTTCAGCACTGAATTTCAAAATAAATTAGGCTGAGATTGGTTTTCTTCCCACTGTCTTTTAGTGGCAAATGGAAGATTATGTCTCCTTTTGTAATTTGAGAAATGGTTCAATTTTTTTAATGCAAATTTCTTTGGATGCTAATGGTATGCACAATAAATTATTTTTTATCAATAAACATTTTCACCTTAGAAATGTGTTGAGGACCATATGTATACAATCTTATTGACTTTGGAACTGAAGATTTAATAGATTTTTAGAAATCAACTTATCAGAGAAATTATTTAGCTTTCTTTGTATTAAAATTGACTTAATTAATCATAAGGCTTTTAACAAAAATTTATGCTTTTCCAGTAACAGAGACTGAACATGACAGGATAGAGATCTGCCCAAAAAGGCAGAGCTGTTCAGCAAAATATGAAAAAAGCATAAAGCCCAGTCTCCAGGGTCTACTTCATTTTTTTTTAAATAACAGAAATATTTCAGAACTTTCCTCAGGGGCCATGTACTCCTTAACTGTCACCAGTTTTTCAATGGGAATCAAAGAAAAAGAAAAGTCTAAAGTATACAATATAGTATGGTTGGTGGGTGCTTACAATAGTTCCTTACATATGAAAAAGTACTGGGAACGCCTGGAAGTGAGGGATAAAGACCACACCATCACCAGCAGGAAAGCAGAAGACGACCTCACTATAAAATAATGATCAAAATGAACCACCTAGCTCCTACAGAACATGTTTCATCTTGGGGTCTCAGCAGGGCATCGGTGGAAAGAACCGAAACACCTCTTGAACCTATGTGAGAAAGCCTCTGTTGATGTAAGCTATAAAGAGAAGTCAGGGAAGAGATGCAGAAAGGAGAATGTGCTGAGATTGATCAGTTAGAGATAGCGGTCTGGAAGCAGCCTTGTGGACGGGTAAGAGGCCAGAGGAGAAAATACATAGTGTGGGCATGAGATTTCATGATTATCATCCCTCGTGCTGCGCCTCTTTGCTGTCAGTAGTTTAAGTCAGGCAGAACAAACAATGAAGAGAAATTTCTTACAGGGAAACCACTCCATAGCACTGTCCATCTCATGTGCTGTGTGCAGCACGAGCCATATAAAATACAGTAAAACATGCAATCCATAATGAACTGTCTTGTCATTCATTTGCATGTGTGATCTAACTTAAAATCACACAATCCATCAAATCTGGTATTTGATGTCTTGACGATGTAAGCTGTTCTTAGAATAGAAGCTTGTCTGGTATGTACATATGCTCATTTTTTTTAATGATTCCTATTTTATTTAATCTTCCCCAAACTGCAGCAGGAAGGCAGACTGTTGTGAATGGCAATCACAAAGTGTCATTGACAAGCTGTAATGTCAGCAGGTCTGAGGCCAAACAAACTGCATTATGAAATTCACAGATAGTTAGCATTTTTATGTATAGTTTGAAATACTACTGTGAATTTGCCCTTTGAGCCAGAGAGGTCTCAAGGCAGGCAGCAGAAGGGCTCTGTGTAATCCACTGCCATTAATGCTTCCTCCAAGACACAAGTTTTTTTCTTGAAGAAAACAAAGTAATAAGTAGGAAATATGACTGTAACATGAAGAAGCAAGATTGCAAAGGCAGATCTTGGGTATTTCTATTTCTGCATTAAGTAGAACAGCAGCTTTTGTTAGCTGGTGATTCTAGTTCCAAAAACTGAAACATCACTGCCCCCTTCTGTAATCCAAGAAAACTGTATCCTTCAGCTACCTAAAATGTCTATATGCAAAGGTAGGTAGTTACATACTATCTGACACTGACATTGGCATACTGAACTTGCCCAAATTATTAAACAAAAGAGTTTTGTTCATTTGTCCATAATGGTTTTCATGCCTGTATTAGTCTTGAAGAGCCTGATAAAGATCTAGACTCAAAGAGAACAAATAAGGAATAAATACAATGGAATTTTTTGATTAACAGTTTGTGCATGAGACAGAATCATGCCCATTTCTGAAATTATTAAAAAGCTTTCAGAAGTTTCCAAGATTCACTGAAATGCCACCTGGGGGTCTTGTCTAAAATAAGCTAGTTTTTTGCCACAGTTTTCAAAGAAAGTTATTAAATTGCCCTACAGTCCAGGGAAAGTGGACAATCACTGACATTTCTAGAAGGAACCTGGAGACACTTACCCACTTCTTCATGTCAGCTGCAAATTTTACCATCTCGGCCTGTGGTGTTCTGGTTTAGCCTCCCTTTTCGCAATTTTTAGAAATCTAATGAATATTTAATCTGCGCTTGCCAACCTCAGTGTAAACAAGCAATTCCCTTGTTCTGCCCACATTATCCTCCACCCAAGACCTTCCCATTTCTCATTCTTGTTCAACTTAATTCTGCTTGGGACTGTGTCTGTAAGCTGCCATGATTTGATGCACCCTGGCCATGGTACATGAGGAGAGTGTGTCAGAGTACAGAGCGCAAGACTTAAAAGCAACAGTTAATGATTGAATTGCATTTGTACCTTTTAAGCTCTCCTAAGGTCCAAACTCCTCTGTTTTTTCCAGTTCCTGCAACATGAATCTACTGACTTTCCTACTATCTTTAAGCCTTTCCTAGGACCTTTTCCATACGGTAACATATCCAGGGGCTCACTCCTGCTTTAAGCCTCCTCTTAAATACTTTTTCAGCTACAATCAGCACGCTTTCAAGCCTCACTTTTCCTGGGAGCAAAAAAGTGAGCTCAACAAACTGCAGGCTTCTTCATGCAAGTTCAAAATAGAATTGAAATTGAAAAATATTTTGTTTATTGAAAGCAGGCATCAGCAGCGGCTTTTAAATATATAGGCTGAAACTCTGGTTTGTGGACTTCCTTGCAGTGCTGAGGCTTCTTATTTCTTGGAGAATAAACTGACTTACTGGCTTATTTGAAAAGAATAGCTCTTACAGATCTTTTTTTTTCTTACAATGTTATAAAGCTCACCTACTTTCCCACTATTGCCTGCTATGCTCCTGGAAAGGGTATGTGTGAGAGAAGCAGCAGCATTATGCCAAATGATTAATAGATAAAAAAGGTAAAGAAAGTAAACTTCATGTGCCCACAAAAGCCCAGAAAATGGAAAGAGGTCCTCCTAATCTCATGACTATACCCGTGGGGGAAAGGTACAAGCCAGCACCCTGTTGAATTATACACCAATACAGATAACCTGCGGAATGCAGGCATGTTTGTTAATCTGCTCACTTGCCCTCTCAATATATTCTTTACTTTGCAGTAGGGCATGAAGAGAAATCTCTATTAATGTTAATAGAGATTTGGTAAACAAAGACAGGGAAACCATGGGAACGATGAGATTCTTATACATAAAAATACAAGAAGTTATAGATTTCTTTTGTCATGTTAAATAAACATGCAGGAACTGCAAGAGTCTCTGTTAAGAGCTGTTAAGAGACATTCCTCATCTAGTACAGCTCTGCAAGAAAAAGCTGATTTATGCTGGAAGGAAGATAAACATATAGGTATGTTTTGAAAGGTAAGCCAGGACCCTTACACTTTAATTGCTTTGAACTACCCTATGCTTTTGTATTTCATTCCAGTCTACAACACTGAAATATAGAGACACTTAAAGTATAATGCAAATAAAACTATCTTAGTGTCAGCTGGATTCAGTGGGCTGTGAGTAGCTCTGTTGCAGTCATTCCTGATGGCAAGGCCACAGATACTATAATCTTTAAGAGAACAACTGTCTTCTGCTTCTGGAAACACCTCTAACCAAATGTGCGCATCTTAAACTAGCTGCACTGGGAAGTGATCAAAAGGCTGACTGCTGTACTGGGACTAGGAAGAAGACTGAAATATGAGTTAAATAATTGTCAGGAAAGTAAAATTGGAACAGGAGTGAAGTTTGACCAATGCATGAATGTTGTCCACCATGTGATGCCTGCAAAGGCAGGGAATGAAAGTCAATAACCCAAGAAACTTTCCATCCCTACACAAGGTGATGGGAGATTAATACTAGCAATGTCTCTAGCAGTGGATGAAGTCAGGTACATAGAGTCCTCTTCTCCACCTAAAGTAACCACAGAACCAAGGCAAAGGAGCACAGCACTGACATACGCATAAGCCTGCACACTGAAGCATGATGCAGTGTCCAAGCTGATGAACTACACTGAAATCATACTAAAGCTCAAAGAACAAAACATTCAGTATATTAAGTTACTTTCCAAAACAAATTGAAAATGAGAAAGACAACATTTCTGCTGTAATACATAAGAAAATATTTAATGTTCAGACATCAAGTGTTAATTTGTGAAGGTGGTCAGCATGCGTTAGCTGCCTGACTCCTGTTAACATCTGCACTCTTTAACTAAGTTCGTCCTTACGCTCACTTTGACAGCAGATTCCTAAAGCCATTTTTCCAGGCTGTTAACATAATACTACAAGATGGGGACTATGTAATGATGCAGGAATCATTTTCTCTGCAACCAGCACTGCAGTTAATTTCAAGTGATAACACAAGGCAGCAGCTCGCAGGCACCTCAGAACTGCTTGATTTAGGTCAGAGTGAGCTCATAGCACAGTTTGTAACTAATGGGTGGCAAGTTATGCATCTTAGATTCCTCCAATGCAATCCAACAGCAACTCTTTGGCTCATTTCCTTTATTTTCTTATGAAATTGTCTGAGAAATTATTCCCTAGATATCACATTGTATCACCAGGGCCAGCAAGGGCTAGAACAACTTACCTCCTGCACAAAAATACAACCCCAGTAAAGTCAACTACTGTTGCATCTCTGCAAGTACTGTGGCTAGAACGGGTTTCAGCCAAGAGTAGTTTTTGCTGTGCCAGAATGGCACCAACCCATGGCCACATAAGCAGTCATGGTTGTCCATTTGCTCACATGGTGGCTTGTCCAACGAGCATCTGATGGTACGTATGAATCACGAACCTTCCCATTTAAACCTAGGCCAGCATTTGCTGTAACTTCCAACAATATAAACAGATGCAGCAAGGAAGGTGGCAAATGCAGACAGCATCGTTCCCATATACAACACAGAGAGTTTTTGAATTTCCCACCTGAAGGAGTGATGCATGCCAATGAAAATGCTGTGGTTCTGGGCAATTTATTAGGCAGTTAAATAATATGCTGTCAGTCACATCTGCAGCATGTGTGAGTAGCTTTTGTGGCAATTTTACCAAGCTGTAGTGTGCACGTGATAAACCACTAAACAAACAAGTTCCACTCCCCAAGGAAGTTACAAAACAAGCAGAGACAAAGGCAAAGTGATAGGCAGCAGGCTAAGACTCAGAGGATGTCAAGAAGTGCCCCTTTAGAAAATAAATCTGTTTAGACCATAATTAACTACATGCTTCACTTTAGCATAATACTAAACCTCGCTAAAGTCTATGAAAATACCTCTATCTGTATGAGATTACTGGAATCACTTTATTAGTGTTGTTCCAATGAAACACTGCTTCATGAAAGCTGAGATATTTTACAGGGAGTATAGATGTTAACATTTTGATGGGTGCAGGACAAACTCCCTTCTAGACAGAGCAGACGATATTTTTGATCTGAAGAAACCCAGATAGTTTCATGTCACTATTTAAAAAAAGAAAGGCCTTGTTTTTATTTTAGTCTGAAATAAAAATAAACCTGGAAATCATGAAAGTTTTTGCAAAATAGAACTGTTGGGTTTTTTTGCCAACCATGATATCAAAGACAGGCAGCCAAATAGCACGGATCACTGGGTAGTTTTCCATAAATCCTTATTACACTGATCTACTCACAAATATTGACTCTGATTCAGAAATGCACTTAAATATGTTCTTTTGAAGTCAGCATCACAGAAACGAACTCCTTCAGGGAGGTGCAAACAGTCAGTTGGAGAAGCGTGAAGGGTAGTCACTGGGGGCTGCTGAGGCAGGAAAAAGAAGATGGCAAAATGTCTGTGTCAAATGATCTTATTTCTCCCTTACAGAAGGTTATAAAGAAATAGCATGTCAAGAATCCACAGACTAAACAGCAGTCATTGCATTTCTTTTCTTGCACGGGAGTAAGGTGCCCACAATGGTTTCAAAACATTAGACATGTTGGTCTTGCCCCAGGAATCCTGTTCTCAGCTGGTTTCAAAATGTGCTTACATCTAAGCACATAGTCAATTGTTTTCCTGCTTTGAGGGCCTTTGCCTCAGACAACATATATATTGTAACTTGAACTTCTCACATATGTCTGCATAGGACTGATTCTGATCTGAAAGCTGCCTTTGCATGCTCTGGATATGCCAACATAATCAGAAACAATAAGTCCAAATGTGACCTATAAATGCTGTATTTTACAGACAATTTGTACAAAATTAAAGTCCTACACTTCAAATAGAGAATGGAGAAAAAATATTTTTTTAACTAGAATGAATAAGACAAACATTATTCCAATATAACTTTTCTACCTTGTACAGGAGGAAGGGCATGTGGAAACCAACGTTTAGGTTTTTAAATTAGTAGATCTTTTTAAAATGACGCTGGCCCCTTTGGCAAAAAGTTGAAGTGCCTATGACAAGGTATTTTCATTTTTAAAGATCAGCATGAAATCCCTGAAATTCATAAATTAATTTTTTTTTCCTGGAAGTTTCTGGAAATACTAAATGCTGTAATATCTTTCTTGAAAGAAGCTCCCACCCTCTGAATCCCTATGAAGGGGTTACCATACCAGCAGAATGGCATGAAATGCACTATGTTATAAAGAGAAAGACATAAAAATGTAGATATAAATATTTAGAGGTATATTATGCACTGAGGAAATGGTGAGGTTTGCTGCTTATCATCATCAGCTGTTAAAATTCTTACCATAAACTTGTGTTAGGAACAACAACAGTTTTGATGTATAATTCACAACACATGAATCTGCTTGAGTAATTCTCCATGGTCAGGCCTACTTGCAGCAAAATCATGTTTAGACTTTTTAATGCATTCCCAGCACAAACCAAGCCTTTTTCTTTTTTTGTAACAAGAAAAAAACTTTCAAAACATGCTGTTGCTAAGGTGGATTTTGTACAGGGAGGGATACTTGGAGATGAAAGGGTGCTCTCCTACAGCAGCCTCTGACCTCTATTAAAGATCTTCAGATACTCCACAACTGGCACGAAGAACTCCGCCAGTGCTTTAATTAACTAAATTCCTCCATAAATAACATTTTACATGGCTGTATATATTTTATCCTATATTAATATCTCACAAACAAACCTGACTTTAGTGGAGTCACAAACAAAACTGACTTTAGTGGAGAAGCCTGGTAACTACACAGTTAATATGATCTTTGCAACCCATGTTGTGCCTTTTATTTCACATAAGCAAAAAATTCTCCAAAATCCATTTTTCAAAGTGCAAATTCATCAGTGAGAGACAGTCTTTGCCTGTGCTCTGCACCACAGCAAGTGAAGCCACTTGTGGTATCAGATTTTAGCCACAATCACATTCTTTATTTCAACTCTTCCCCAGACATCTTTCTAATAGCAGATGGTGCATAAATCAGTCACTGCTTATGGTCACAAAATCCCAGCCAACTGAGGGGCTTTTCAAGCACTTCCCTGGAGCTTTGATTCTTAACTGGCACATCTCTGCAAGCTGTATATAAATACTTTTGCTGAGCTCCTTTATGCATTCTTTATATTGTGCTAAATAGAGCAGGGATCAGAAATGTAAGAGAAGAAAAGATTTTCTATTTCACTACAGACTTCAAAGGCAGTAGATGCAATGTGTCCAAAACAATATGAAAAAAAGATTCTCAAGTGGAAGAAATGGGGTAAACACCAGTTATCATCAAGAAATGGCAACAGAAAATGATGTAGCTTGGGCTACAATACCTGTACTCTACCTCTAAAGTCAAAGAAAGCTAAAATCAAATTCAGGGCTTTCAATACTCAAATTGAATCTGGGGGGATGTGGGTGGGTTTGGTTTGTTTTTTCCTTTGTGCCATTCTTCTATACAAAAACACAGCTAATCACAGAATTCCAGCAAGTTCAGGAAAATTTTATAAAAAAAATTACTAATCATAAAGATCTAACAAAAAGGTTCCAGAAGTTCAGTTTTTCCATTTCTCACAGACTTCAGAACTGAGCGATTTTCTGAAAGATATCAAAACACTGCATCAATAGCTATCAAAATTGTTCCTACTGAAATAATTTTTAAATTGCTTTCCAAAATTGTAGGCTATAGGTAAAAGACTAAGGAATCCTCAAACAAAAAAGCAAGCAAACATTAGTGCATCACCTATAACCAAAGCCACGAAAGAACAGTTTCTCTATACACTTAATTTGTACCTCCTGCAAGCACCAATTGCCATCCTATTCTCCTTTTTTTGTTTGAAGACAATCTCTACGTGCATGAAGTAGACGATGCTGAAATGCTCTTAAAATGCAAAGTATCTGCTTTTTAAAAAAAGTAAGTTCCTGACAGCACTACATTCCATAGTGTCATTTGATTATAAAATAAAACCACTGATTAGCAGGAGGTTTTCCATGGACTTTTTTCTTGTGCTCACTTGAGCAAATTCCAAGCACTCTCTCCCTGTTAGACTCATGAACCCATGGGGCACTTTGGTTATTTTCCATCCAGTTATCTTCATTCTTTTGCACTGATGAACTGCAAATCCTACATGAACGCCTAAGTAGCCTCTGTTGGGCTGCGTTGCAACTGAAAAGCAAACGGAGGACCAGATGCCCTCTGGCAGTTTTCACTTGACTGCAATCAGATAGACATTTTTCATTGCTGGCTGGGCAGTGGCCAGGCAGCTGCTGGGCAAACGCTAATGGTGATTGACATAAGAAGCTCTATTATTTTTGTAAAAAATATTTTTTAAAAAAGCAAATAATGGTTCAGAATTGCAATTATTTCTATTGTCTGCCCAAAGGCAACACAGAGATATAATATGCTTTATTTTTGCTCCTTTCCTTCAAAATTACAGCAAGGATACCTGTATTTTGAAAAGTTATTAGAATCTCTGTGGAAAGGATCAAAACGAATTCACCTTTCAAGATGAGAAAGTTTTCTTTAAGAGTCCAATGGGAAAAGGTGAGGGGAAAGGTTTTAAAAATTTTTAAGCCTTGAAAGATTTTTAAACCTTCTTATTTACATTGGTTGGGCATTTTAAAAGCCTACAACCAAACAAGTAATTGTGCAGGGCAGAACTGAAGATTGGAACCTAATATTTTGTCAAATATTCATACAGAGATATGCAAAGATTTGTCCATATATTACTTTTTGTTTTAAAGAAAACAGATGTTAGAACACATATTCTGTAGGGACTTCATCATCATTCAGACTGTACATTTGATTGCTGAATGGCCAGTGCTTAATTGGTTACTCTGTAAATTAGTGTATTTGTGTAAATGAGTGTATCTGTATACTTTGTAAAAATATATGCCTAAAAAGTACCGAGCAGCAACAACTGATTACAGAGCATCATTACTTCATATGATGGAAAACAGAGACCTCTAGTGGTCTCTTGTTGCTATAATAATAAAAGCAGTTAATAATTTAGGGAAGATAGTGACTGATCTCAAACATGGCATCACAAGAAACAAACCTTAGTCCAAGGCTAATGATAATAATGGAAAATTGCCCCATGGACGTTTATGGCAATCTCTAGAGTTTTTCTACACTTAGGCTGCAGAAAATCTTCAAATGTTGCCAGTCATTAGACATATGTTAATAAGACGTCAGACAGCATTTCTCAACTGCATATATATGATGCTATTGTGTGATACATTAATTGTGCTGATATAACAAGCACATATTGTATACATATGCTATGAACTGTATAAATATACATATGAACTATACTGATAAAACAAGTAGAACAGACACAAATTCATTTGGGAAAAAGTAACAGGATGAAGAAAAGCATGAAGTATTTGGAAGTTTAACTGGGTTTGCAGTAGCAATCAATCTTTGAGTAATGAAGAAGAAGATTCAAAAGAGAGTGATGGCTCTTGAACAAGGGCTTTATGTTAGACAAGAAAATAAGTTTATAGAGGAAATGTAAAATCAAATGAAGTGATTCAAGTGATGGGCTTGGAGACAAACTTTGCAGGTCAGGATTAGTATCAGCTGAAAGAAACCTCACATGTCAGAGGGAAGACTACAGGAGAACTGAGGATATGAACTTTTAAGACACAAGCATATTTTAGACGTGGATGGAAACTGAAGGCTGCATCTGAGATATATCAGCACAGACTTTCCAGAGCGTGATCATAGACACAAAAGAAGCAGAGGAGGGAAACAGTGGAAAAACCCAGTTTATACAAACTTCCACAGAAAACCACAGGGAGGATGAGGAAACTTTGCCAAAGTACGTATTAAGGGAGCTCCTGAAAGCACACCAGGAGAGTGAGGGGAAAAGTGGGATATAAGGGAGAGTAAATAAGCAAAGGGTGCAGATGTGCTGGCTGTGAGACCTGCTTTTTTCCCGCACCGTCACAAAAAATAAATATAAATAATTTGGCACAGCAGATAGGTGAAATAGGTATGTATGTGTTGATGCCAGTTTTGCAGCTGTTTTTTTTCAAACCAAGAATTCACCTATATATACAAAAGCATAAAATTAATATTCCCGTCTTCACCGTGTAGGAATTCTGAATAGTATGTCATAATTGAAATAAGTTTGTCAAATGAAATATTGTAAAATAATCAACTTATTATCTTTACATGTTAAAATTCCTTAGCAGTATCAATAAATGCACAAGTGGCAACATAAAATTCCTAAATTATGCAATGTGTATCCAGGCCTCTGCTTTACACACTTCAGGATCTTAAGCAATCCTTTGGCAAAGATACTACATAACCAGCCATAAAAATCTGGCAAACAGCAGTTTGTAAGAAGGATTTGTGTGGTCTTCGTACCAGACAGTTCCCAGCACTGTCATTAAAGGCTTATCTTGAGAAAGCACTTGGAAAAATCTGTTCTCCCTTTAAAGAACAGCCTCATCAGTCAGAGCTCTAGGGGTCATCTGTCATGACCATCAGCTTCCCTCTCTCTCCAGCATACCTCTGCAGAGTTAGAGCATAAAAATATATGTTCCATATGCAAAAAAAAATAAAAGGTCAAGTATCGCCCAGCTATATTTCTAGATGACATCTTCAAATCTCTACCCCTACATCTGATTTTCTTCTCAGTGCTGGCATGGTTTTTATCAGCTTTACCACTTGTAGTTCACACACCTATCAAAAAAGTATTGCTGAACTTAGTGACAGACAGAAAATAAAGTTTGAAAAGATGTTTTGTACAGTGGGGAAAATTATTTCCTTTGAACACGCTGTCAGCCTCAAACAGAGTAATGTGTTAGTGCAGAGTGTTTGAACCAGTATTTGGTTTCACATTTTGACATGTGCAAAAAGATTCCAAAACACTGACAGCTGCCGTGTCTGTATTAACGCAGAACTGCAAACCGAACAAGCCTGTGGAGACACAACTTGGGAGGTAATTTAAGAGAGCAGTATCATACAGGCAAAGATGTACAGTAACCTAGGACAAAAAATACTAGGGAAAAGATTAACTCACCATCTAACAAACACAGGAATGCAGTTTCACAAGGGCAGATGTGTCTTACTGTTTCTGCATTAGATATGACCACCAGAGTGCCAAACACAGACTCATTTAGAATGACACACATTCCGCTTAGAAGGAAAAGAAGTTTACATTTGGAAGTACAAAATTCTGAATGCCGTTGTGTTAGCATCAGCATCATCACCACAAACTCCCAAAGGGACCACAGTAGCAGTAGCCTGAATTTTGATTAGTCCTTGAAACTTAATAAGAGATTTATTTTTTTTTGCAATGATATGACAGTTTTTGGTTCAGCTTTGTAGAAGATAGGTCCTGCTTTTTAGGCAAGAAAACCAAAAAGTGAGCAGAGGATAAATGCTTTATTGACTGGTCTACTAGGACTTCATTCAAAGTCCAGTAGAGATGATGGAGACCAGAGAATCACAGAATGATTGAGATTGGAATGTACCTCTGGAGGTCATTTTGTCCAATCCTCCTGCTCAAGCAGGGCTACTTAGAGCAGGTTGCCCAAATGATGAGTGAAGTTTTGTTACGGCTGGCAAAATTGCTGTAATTTCAACCAGACATTGTCCACATTGGAAAGAAGATTTGATCAGTAATAGTCCTAATTTTTAGTAATAATAAAAGCTGATCTTCATTGTCAGGAAGAAAGGTTATCAAAAATATGAAGGTGGGACAATCTGTACAATCCTGCAGAGTTTCTGTGCCAGAGCTACTCAACATACTAGTCAGGAACAGAGATCCTTCTGATTTTGGTGGCTGAAGAAGTGTCCCTAGTGACTGCTACAGAAAAACACTCCTCTGCTAAAGGAATTGAGGAGTTCAGCAACCTCTGGCATCACTAATTTTAAGTTCTAGTGTGATTCATTGTGGGATCTTGACCCAGCGATCATGCAACTCTCCAAGGACAGCACTGGGCCATGGCGTACCACGTGAGGTCCTCCCCACAGAGCGAGGCGTGGGAATCTCTTTTGTCTCCTCACTCCTCAAAAGGCATTTGACAAGGTAAGGTGTTTGAGGATGGATCGATAGGCAACAATTCGCAACAGTGCATTGATCAAACACAGCTCTTGACCTCCTCTCCACTCTGTTAATGTTGCTATTTTTCAAGTGACTGGCTGAAGCAAGGGCCTAGAAAAAGAAATTGTTCTTTTATTGCATTGAAGAGCAAGTTTGAGAACAGAAACTAGATTTGATGAGTTATCTGTTTTGAAATAGTCAGATCTCCCCACCTGTCTGACAGTCACATTTCTACCCACATTTCTAATGACAGGAGATTGTTTATGATGTTCAGTTCTGCTGTTGCTTTCTTATGGACAAGTCATGCCACACCTTCTAACATCAGCACACATTCCCATCTTCTGACTGGAGTCAAGAAGGACAATAGGATCTTAGATAAAGCATGTGGTCCTCTCAGAAAAGAAAAATAATGGATTTCTAGTTGCGACACTCTGAAGTGGTATGACTAGAAATGTCAAGTGCATTTTACTCACTGATGGCTATGAAAAATCAAATATGCTCAGTGTTCCGTGAAATCCAATTGCTATTTGTATTTGCATTGTCCAAACATTGCTATTTTCCATCCAAATTTTCTACAAGTTCAGCTCCTAGTTGTGTAATCACCTGCAGAAAAGATTTTTCTCTCTCCCCCAACAATTCAAACATTAGCCTGGTTTTCCCTTTTGAACATTCAGTTCCTATCTCCCCCTAGTTCAGTCTGTCCCTGCACTCAGTACAGTGACATCTGTCATTTTCTGGAGAAGCTGCCTCAACTAGCCTCCTGGAGGCAAGGCTATTAGCATAAAACCAAGTGATTATTTTAGTGTGAAGAACAGATGTACACAAGTTTAAAAACCAACATCTGCCTGGCCAAAGTGGGATAGCAGTTGATAATTGTTACTCAAGACACTAGTTTCTTAGTCATGGTGGATTCTCAAAACACAGCTAGCAACAGTTTCCATAACATATTTAAAGATAAAGCTTATGATCATATAGCAATTTTGAAAGCAGATGTCTAAAAAAGAATGCTTAGGTCTTTACTGGGGCAGCCACATGTCTTCTCACAAATATTAAGCAACCATAAGGCAAGGGAAGGTGCCTGTGCTCACCAAAGTTTGGAAAATAAACAAATCAGAATGCCCTTGTAATTTAGCCGTTCCCTTAAATATTTCGGAAAACATAAAAATATCAATGTATGCATGCAGTTGACCTGAACAGAGCACATTTTGTAAGTGATACTGTTGACTTCACCCTTCCTACCTATAATTTCTTGCGGTAAATGAGAAGGTCATCTTTTGCTTTATTCAGCACAGTCCCTGAAATATCCAGGACACTGGATTTGATGACCACACAGGTCCTTCCCAATACCATATTCCTAATCACTCTGAGGAAGGCAATGTGTCCTTCCATGTGCTTATGAGGTCCTCTCATAGTCTTAATTGAGACTGTGGGCATAATCCAAATGCAAGTCATAATCATAACAATTTAATTAGAATTATTGAATCTAGAGAGCCAGAAGCACTTAATTAAATAAGCAGCTTGGTTTCTAAGCACAGAGACATACATCAGATCACTGCAGTCATAAAATCCTCACTGTGCAATATTATGAGTTGGTTTTTGATAATAATCAATAGAACAGACTATTGAATAAATACCATCTGACTTGTTTTCCAAGTCATCATATTGGTCAGAATTACCGTCTTTGGTTTGATTCCTGTGGGAATAGTCGCATGGTCCTTTCTAATCCTAAAAATGTATTCCTCTTCTCCAGTCCTACTTAATTCAATGGAAAGTCTTGCCAGTTCTCATGTGGGTTCTCATGTGGATCACACATCTACAATTAATGTGAAACTGAAAAAAACCTGATTTATAAAATAATGTATTTTTGCTGTGGCCAGGTATCATCAATAACCAGTTTCTACTAACATACCTGCAGGAACAATCTTTGACAGTTGTGTGGGAAGTTATTTCTCAGTATGTGTCTGTATCTCAGCAGTGCCTGCCTCCCCTGAGCTTCATGGGAGCCCCCTCATGCTGCAATAAGCACCGTGGGACAGCTCACTATCCCAAAGTCTCAGCAAAACCGTGCTGGCACCATGAGCTTGTGCTGGGAACCTACCAGCACATGCCCATGAGTGCTACTGGTCCCTGGAGTGCCCTATTTAAAGCACTTACCAGCTTGTGCTATACATTAGGTGAGGGTGTCTCTCCCCTGAGGTAAAACTGTTCACGTTTACTTCCAGTAAACCACAACTTGTTTCCTATGGATGGAATAGTTTTTGAACCCTTCAGAAATCTGCAAATGACATGTCACTCGTCCTCTGAAGAAGTCCTCCAAATGATACTTCTTTTTCTTTGGCCTCCTGATAGCAAAGATGGCCATGAGCAGCTGGCAACTGGCCTGGAGCATAAGAACCAAAATAAAATCTCCTAGCAAGGCCACAGTAGGCCACAGTTTCAGGGATAAGTTTCTTCTGCCACACAATTCCAAATGTGGTGACACAGCCCTGGGCTCTGATGGCACCAACAAGGCACACATGGATGTAAATGGGACTGGTAGATCCCCCACTCTGTGCTCCTTCAGCCACAGTGCTGGGTTGGAGGCTGCCTTTGGAAACAGTACAGCAATAAGGAAAAAAGTTATGGGGTGCACTAGAAATTGAACATTTTCAATACATTTGGAATGAACAAACAGGGTCATGAGACATTGAATTTCCATTTGCTGCTCTCATCCAACAACTTTCTTTATGCCTTTATCCATTTTGTGCCTTAGACTCTTCTGTGATACGCACTGCCCTGAATCCATCATATATAATGTGACATCCATGTATATACATACACACACACACATACAAAACTCAGAAGTATTTCTTGAGCTTTATTCCCAGCTATTCAACCTGCAAGCAGCAGATGGCAGCCCTACTGCCATTCCTCTTCTCCATCGAGCTCATGCTGTCTTCGCAAGTGCTGCTTTCTTATGCTTCAGCCCCACAGCTTGAGCAAATCCTGTTCTCTCCCACCTTTCCTAGGTTTTTGGTATTACCCATCACAGCCAGGTAAACTCAGTCTGTCCAGTGAAGTCTGCTGTGATCTGAATGGAGCGTTTCACCCTCTTCCCTAGCATAATGCCTTTGACAGCACCCAGGTTTTACAAAATCACTGCCCATGGTAAAAGCCTGAATGTACATGCCTGATGGATGAACAGTCACTGTCATGAATGCTTCCCTAGCTGGAGAAAGAGTGGGCAGAGGAAGACAGTTTATACTTCCTGTAGAAAATGCTATTTACAACAAGAATTATCCTAAACTCAGTGTTTGGAGTACTGCAGAGCCTTAGGCTCACTCACTTTGAATTTAACTGTATAATTTGTCAGTAGTAGCCAGTCCTTGCCTTGTAGAATCTTTGAAACCCGGTCTTTGTTGTAAATCTGCATTGTTCTCTTCCTTTGAAAGAAGAAATGTGTCCTGTATAGTATGTATGTTGTAGTCTGGTAATACTTTTTGAGTGGTGTTTTCCTACAAAGTAAATAAGCAATTGTCTGCCTATCCCATCCTCAGCCCTTTACTGTTTCTCTTTGTTACTTGTACGCTTTCTCACACAAGCACAGAATACAAAGGAGAATAAAAGGTTTTGCTTTTTCTTCATACAGATGTATAGGAGAATACAGAAACTCCACCTAGCAGAGAGAAGCAAATCCTCTTCCTTGGGATTAGGACCCACATATAATTTTCTGCATTGTGCCCTGTTTCTGCCAGGTGCCAAGTTTCAGGTAAACTTTGTCCAATTCAGTTCAAATTCAGAAAGAAGCAAAAATGAATTAATCTTTTCGCTGCAGTTACTGTATATTTTCCAGAATAATTATGATATCTATGAGGGTTTTAGGCAGGAGAACAAAACAGGTTTAGGAGGAAAACCCTGTTGCAACTTTGTCTCTGGACTGGCTGCCCTGTGTTGTGAGGATCATGGCAAATAAAGCCACCATGCCAAAGCATGGGAAGCTTTCTATAACTAGAAAAAAAAATATCTGAGAGCAACAATATTTATTTTCCACACTCCATTAGTAGCCCAAAAGTAATTCAAGCATGTTACTAGAAACTGAACCCAGCTAATTAAAAATAATGTTCCAAAGCTACACTGATGTCTTTTGCATCTGGAGCTGGCTTCTGCAAATAAACATACACAAAAACAAGGACAAATCACAATAAATCTAAGCAGACAGGTACAAGCAAATTGCTCTGTGGAAGTGACATGTCTCTCTGCTTAAATGTCTACCGCAAATCCCAAGGAGACATGGTAGGATTTAATCTAATTGGGTTTGCCACTTCCCTGCAGCTTAATGTGCGAATAACTGCAATTATATATGACTGTACTTAGCTCACTACCAAAAATCCATTTATTAGGCTATTAGAATCTATAGAAACCAGGGGTTTGAGATCATTTGGATACGCTGGTTACATACTTGGCCTGCTAGTTGTTTTGTGGTTACAGTTTCCAAATTGCTACTGATGAGGTGGTAGTAGAAGAGCAGATGCAGTTAAGCATTTGAATAGATGGCTTAGAAATGTTTTCTTCTCGCTTCAGAATCCATAATGGCACCTTATATGTTGGCTCAATGCTCTGCAAATCTCATAACATTCAGCAGGAGACTTGGGAAACCAAGAGGTTGCTGAGGTTCAGAAATCTGTTCATCATAAAGCAAAGCGCCTTTGCATGTGTGGGGCCCCACAGAGTTGGCACAGCACGGCATGGAGATGCAAAAAGAATTATGTTTAAGGCCAGCCTTATGGGGCAACAGAGAGAAGAGCTTCTAGTCTTCTAGTTTTGCAGCATCTGAGAGGGTGTAAAGAAACACAAGAAAAGCCATTGGGCCATTCCAAAAAAATGTGGTATCGCCACTCTCCCACCTGTTCAGTCTGCAAGTGGAGCAGATGATCGGTACAACCAGCGTGGAGCACAGCATGATGAAGCTGCAAAGCCCTGTCCTTTAAGTTTTTGTTAGCTCATGCAACCACAATAAAACTCTTCTTGCCAAACAGATGTTTTTAAATGAGGCAGTAAACTCTCACAATTTCATTTTCCTGCATCATGGTGATTGCTAGGATGAAGGTGAATTTTCTTGCAAGTCTGGAAAACTTCACCTCTACCCATGATCCTCCAATGAATGCACAGCAGGAACAAAAAAAAAATAACAAATGCTTCCTTCAGCACACCCATGCTACAGTGAATGTTCAACTGTGGGGAAAGACTTGGGGCTGTTTGTGACTTGTTAGACACCACATTTCAAAAGGCGTCAGGGCCATATTCAACATGTAGATTTGTTTTAGGGAACCAGAGTTAAAATATACGATCCTTACATTCAGGACCTGGTATTATGAAGGCTTGATTTTGCTCAATAAGCTGAGTGACAATGTACCCATCCAGACAGCTGCTCTGGATGCAGGCTTTATGCACCCCATTCCGTCTATTTTTACTGGTAGCCAACTTGTTAATAACCTTGCATAATAGTCTGGGTTAGACTTAATGTTAAAGATATTTATTTCTCAGTGGCTCGACTCTGATCCAAACAAAAGTATCACAAATGAACATAATTCCACCAAGATCTGCCTGAATCAGATACCCAACCAATTATCTGCAAGCTGAAATTCAAAGAACATTAGTCCTACTGCTGCAAAACACCACAATGAAAATCTTCTCTGGGAAATGGAGTTATAGGCAATTTCTTTGGATAAAAACAAAACAAAACAAGCAAACAAAAAAGAAAAAGAGAGCACTGCTTGAAAAAATCATCCTCTTTGCTTGCATCACAGCACCACAAACATGAGTGGCAACTGCTCTCCAAAGGTGAAGGCAGAGCCTGATCCAGTCTGGTTTTCTCCTGCCTTCTATACTTAGGATTGTTTATAAAGGTTATAATTAACATCATTTCTCTGAATGATGTCTAAAATGCATCCACAGTTCAAGTTACCATCTGTCGGGACTGGCTCCCAGTTTTCAAGTCATTTTTCTCCCCCCACATACCCACCCCTATCCTCACCATTAAGCAGAGATGGCAGTGACATAAAGCAGCAACCTGCCAGCCTTTTGCAAGGCAGGCAAATGCTGTGTTCCCTAATGAAGGTAACTGGTCCCTGTCTCTTCAGAGGAAAAGGCATCAGGCAAAGTAAAAACACTCCCAAATTAGGCCAGCGGGCTTCTCAGAGCCAGGTGCCATCCAGGTCTGTGGATGGGTGAGCAATGCAGGAGGAAGCACCCAGACCTTGCTCTGTGTTCCCACTCCCCTGGAGAAAAGCTAGCAAAACCCTACTGGGAAATACAGTCTCTGTGCTTCTGCCAAGACCAGAGTATGATGATTTGGCCTTACACATCCTCCCCTGGCTCACAACTAAAGTGTGAAGAGGTACACACAGATGCATTTCTGCTATGGTAGCACAGTCCCTGGGATTTCTTAAGACAAACTCCAACTTCAAACAACCTTCAAACAACCAGGTACAGCTACCCTAGTGCTGGGCAAAAGGTGTTGTGGAGTATGTTTGCTTTTATCAGCCTAAGACAAGGGTCAGTAAAATATTAAGCCTTCTGAGGTACCTATTTAATAAAAAATTCTGTTTAACATATTAATAAAAGAGACATTTAAATTAGCAGTAGAGGGGTAACCAAGTATTTTATCTGAAAGCCTTTAAACTGTAACTCAAATGGGGAGCACACTAAAATAATTCTGACTTCCAGCAAGACACATCATGTACCGCTACATTTAGAGATGCAGAATTTATCAGGATGGGATCTTGAATGGCTATAGTATATCACACTACAGTGGATTCACTGCACTACCCAGCCTGATGCCACCTGACAAAGTGTGACAGACGATCTGTGTTACTTATGAGAGATTGTTGAGATGTGCTGAATATTTTCTAAACTGCTATCAGAAAACATATGTTTCCAAGGGGTAATGATACAGTGGGTCTGAATAACTCATAAAAATTATGAATGAAGTGTTCTCACCTTCATTTGACCTTTGTACTTCTCCAACAGACAGAGCTAAATGTGTAGCACACCAGAATGCATCTGAAGAAGAGACAGATGATAATAAGAAGCTGTTAAGAGATGCTCACTCCACTGGCTCTATTAGTTCAGCTTGCTTGCACAGAAAGAATTACCCTGCACGTATGAACCTGAGCATAGATCAATAAAGGGAAATATCCAGGTTGATCCTTTCTCAGCCTGAATTCCTCCAAGCAAGATGCATGCACAGTCCAATGCCTTGTCGAAGGTTGAAGACAGGGCTTATACATAAGGAGCCATGTAGAAAATGTGGTGCTGTCCTCCTGGTGCAGCACACATCCAGCACCAGCTGGGAGTGCTCACTCTACCTTTGGCTGCAGTCACATTATAGAGCTATCTGGACGCCTGCACTCTCCAGCTGCATTTTCCTGTCTCCCACACCTAATGCCAACATATCTTGGGCTACTCACCGTTTGCAGAAAGGTCACAGATCATGTGAGATCTTTCTTGCATGTAAGAAACTGACTGCATGTCATATTTCTTAAACGTCAAAGGAAGAGCATTATTTTTCAAATGTCAACAGTGGAGCAATACCTGTGTGCCCCTAGATACACATATGGGGCCTAAAATATAGAAAATGAGAGTTTGGTCAACTGAAACATAGAATCTTCTGTCCATAGGAAGGTAACACAGATTGGACAAATACCTGGTACCTGGCAGGAATGGTTGAAATGCAATCAGCCTGTCACAGAGTACAAGAAGTATCTCAGTTTAAGGCTGTATAACCTGTCTACCCCACTCCTCATTTCTGTCAGTTCTTTATGTCCCATCATCACCTGTTGGTATTAAGTTTACACCACAGTTGGGAATATTTGGTGGTCTAAGAGCATTTGCCAGCTCTGGAAGACATCCATCCCTTTCTCTTCAATGCCATCTGGGTCAGTTACTCAATTGATTTAACTACCAATTTAGCCCCAGTAAAGCTCTTGAAGCTATTTTCTTTTCTGTAAATGTATGATCCAAAACCAACCAGAGACCAGCTGGGAGTTACCTCCAGTATGTTGCTGGTTAGGGTCTGGCGACCGGAAGATCTCGCGATGTACGGAAAGATAGGGCCCCTCTCCTGATAGCCAACACCGTTTAGCGTTTAGTTAATGATGTAAGCAGACGTAAGTGATGTTGTAAACCCAGGCTATATAATGCCATGCTGTCCATCAATAAATGCCATTTTGTTGTCCACCACATTGGTGTCTGCGTGCTAACGGCCCGAGTGGCCTGGGGTTGGCTGACGTGCCTGAACCAGGTCGCCACATCTCCTGCAGTCAACACCAGTGCTCACTGGAGGATTCACAGGTTTGATGTACCCATGATTTTCTCTTATCCTGGACTTTAAGGCCTAGAGTGTTTTTCAGGGCATGGATTTTCTGAGACATTTAAGAGTCTTCTTGTCTTATTCTGCATCACCTACCTCATTCTCATGCCAAGCCCTGAGGCATGATAGGCATGAAGAATGTTCAGCGCTTTGTCACTAAGAAAGTAGAAGGTTTCCACATGCTCTGCTAAACAATCTTAACAGATGCTGCTAAGAAGGCTGAAAAGTGATTTTGAGAAAGCTAAAAATCTCCTTGCAGTTCAGACTGTGGTCTCCAGACAGAGCCAGAGCTATGCACAAACCCATGAAATGGACTCTAGTCCACATTGGGAGCTCAGGAGGGAATTACATTTTGGGAGCTGGAGGACACAACCCCAGGTGCCCAGGCTGGCCCTGGAAACAAGGTGTAGTGGCAAGGCTAAGTGGGCAATGGGTACTACAAAGTACGAGCACTCTCCTTGAAGAGCACAGTCAGATGTATATCATGGCTGATTGAGGACACCCATCTCTCTCTGCTTTCTCCCACCAGTGGCATGTTCTTTAATGTCTTGAAGCAGCAGGGAGGAGTCAGGAGACAACATTAATGACACTTATCAACTAATTGAAGCTATGCACAGGAGTCTGAGCAGCAAATATGCTGCACAGGTGCAAAGACACTACAGATGATAAAAAGGCACAAGGTAAAAAGGAAGGCAATTGCAAATGGGTAAGAGTAAGCGTCAAACACAAAGGAAGTTGTAATGAGAGCAGGAGCGTGAAGAGTGACAATTTGGCACGGGAAAGATAAAGATGGAACAAGAATGGGATCAAGAGAGAGAGCAGAGAAAGAATGGGGAGGAAGAAAAATTTGAAATGGAAACGATGAAAATGGAATATGATTTCCAGAGGGAAAGAATAAGGGTGAATGAGGGTCCTACTGGGTCAGCCCATGCATATTTAGTCAGTTATAATAAGGTAAAATTGCTTCCTCATTACAAGGAAGGGAATGATGTTGATATGTTTTTGCAGTCTTTTAAAAAACTGTACAGAACTTATAATTGGTGAGAGGAAGCATGGGCAGCACAGTTCAGACCTTGCTCAATGGGAAAACCCTAGAGGCCTATGCCAAGCTGGTTGATAATGACTGCTGTGACTATCAAATTGTGCAGGGAGCTTTTCTGAGAAGGTATGAGGTTGACCCCAGAGACCTGCAGGGTTACACTTAGGTCTCCAAGGAAAGGATCTGATAACTCCTTTCCTGAATTGGCTGTAGAAATGACAAGTTTATTTAACAGGTGTATAGAAGGTGAAAAGACATCTATATCTGTTTCTTTTTTCTTCTTTTTTTTTTTTTTTTTAAATGGTGAAATTATCTTGAGGAGCAGCTTCTAGAAGATGTTCTGAAGGATTTGGAAGCCAGCTAGACAGAAAATCCTTCTATTAAAATTTTCAGCCTATTAATCAGGGTATTTTTTTATGTGTATCCACAAAATAACGAGAAAAGTTATGGGAATCCTACCTATTTCCACAAAGACTTGGCCTCTCAGAAACAGAAATAGACAACAAAGTACACAAAATCTTACAAGCCACACACTATTACTTGAAGAACATAATAACAGAACAAAACAAAATCTTATTACATATATTATCTATGCAGAAGCTGCAGATATGACATGGAGTGTGAACAAGGAGATCAGTTACCACGCTTACTTCAGCACTATACAAGTGCACTGTAAAAAAAGTTTTCCAAAAGCAAGTTCAGATACAGCTTCTTAAAAGACCCTTAGTGGAAGCACTGTCACCAGCCTGTGTTTCCAGAAGGTGGGCTGGTTTATTCCTCCTGGAAAGAATTACACAAGATTCATCTACATTCCAGCTTGGATTGCCTTTTCAAGCAAAGCATGAAGTACTGAAAAGTGACTAGCTGGAATATGAGACAGATGTTGTCCTCCACTTTCTGAAATATTTACTAGTTGTAATTAGTCTGTAAAATGCAACATTGACTCAGCTACTGCATTCCCAAATTCCTTCCAGACTCTTGACTAAATATCCTCTATGCCTGGCAATATCATGCTGTTTCCTCTAGCACTCTCCTCCAGCACCTTCCTGCGCAACGCCTCGAATATCACCCCTCCGTGTTAACCAGCACAGCAGTTCTGAGGTCACCACTTCACACTAGGCTATGCAGCCCAAGCTGAAATGAAGAAATTTGATATGTAGTTTTCTTTAACTTCTTTTTTGCTATTGATCATTTTCCTTTCTCTTTTAAGCTCATCAATTTTCTCACTTATTTCCTATGTCTAAAATTCTTAACAGAAAGTTTGTTTTAATTTTTACTTACCCCTGACTGTTCCACCTTCAAGTTCCTTCTAAACCTGCCTACATTTTACAGCCCCTTCACTGCTAGTGTTGTTTGGGATTTCATTTGGCTGGCTTTTAACTTTCTGGATAGTTTTTGCAACAGATAATTTACTGCTTTTTGAGGTGTGAAGAAAAGAGAATGCTTCTTTTCTGTTGTATTCCTGTTTATCTTCTAATTCTTTATAAAAGCCCTATATCCCCTATGACGATTTCAGTGGAAGACTTACCACCACTTAATCATATCTCATTTTCCTCCTTGTACAAACACGCTCACATTTAGACACCTGATACACTGTAGATAAACCAGGGTTAAGGCACTGGGGCTTCGCTGACAGGAGAGGGAGCTTAGTCTAATGACATTTCTTGAACATTTCATTTCAGAGCCTGCATTTGTATATGTTATATGCTATTTCCCATGTGTGCTACCAGTGTAGCACAAGACTTATTTCATGCATCTCCAGTGCCTATTTTGTAAAATGTTATTATGTGAAATAAAATGTTTTCTAACTGTTCTTGGATGATGATGTATGGTTGCCCATGCAACTGCTAGATAGCCAAATGAACTTAAAGGCAACTACTGTTGCAAGTACCAGCACATGTGGTCTGGCCTTTCTCTTGCTCATTAACCTCTAGAGTTAACATGTTTTTAGCATTTGCTCTACTACCACTACTTAATCCTGTGTGTGTTGCATGTAAAAGAACCGAAGTCAACATTTAGAGAAAAAAACCTCAGAAAGATCAAACAATTATCTCAGGCATCCTGGCACAAGCTCAATGTTATCAGAAAGCTTTGGTAAAATTAGTGCAAGAGTAGATCAAAAGAATATTTCCCAAAGCAAAAATGTTCATATTTCAATTGCTCGTGAAAATGGCAGGACGATGTGTATGTGATGGTATACAGGACAGTGGTATTGATTCTTTTGCCAGACTGTTTCCTGAAACAAAGCATAAAAGCCCAGCTGGCAGAAGGCTGAAAATACATGATTATGATAAGAATTGCCGATGTTCCTCTTTAGGATAGCCATAACCTTTTTATTTCTGTCACTTTTAATGGGGCTTTTTTGTCTGCAGATCTCGAAGTATGTCACAGAGAAGCCAATACCAATGTCTACATTTGATGAGTAGGGAAACTGAGGCACAAAGTGACTTGCACGAAGTGTCTTACACTAAGTCACACAGCTCAGAAAAGCCCCATAAATTTGTCATGCAAAAGCTTTTCTTTGATGCAGAACTCATTCTTCAATACGCTCATCATTCCTCAGCCCCAACAGGCAAAAAAATCCATAAGAAAAATGGCGTAAAATCTTGACCTGTCCAACACAGTAGCATTCTTCTGACTGACATCAGCTCATGATCTGGCTTCTGATTGATCCTTTATCCCTTGCTGAACAATTATAAGCTTCATAACATGTCTTAACTAAAAGAAATTTGCTTATGCACTTTGTTAAGCTTAAACCAGTTCCCAGAACGTGTGCAGGGAGGGAAAGCACATGGTATTGAAAATTTAAAGCTGGGTTCAGATGCTCTTGTGGTTTGGGTGTTAGCATCAGAGCTCAATGTAACAAATATGGGGTTATTTTCATCTTCTATAACTGCATGAGATTCAGATTTTAATTGACTTCTTCCCTCCTGAACTCATCTCATAAAAAGTGTTAGGTATATCTGCTGAGTAAATAGACGACAATAATATGTTTAAATGTCTGTCTAGAGAGTTTCTTCCACCCAGAGCTGAAAATCGATAAAGCTCAAAGAGACATCTTTTGTTAATATAACTTTTTCTTTCAGCCTGTTTCTAACATGTTTAATATTTTTCAGTGTTATTTTGCTGGCACTGAAAGCCGGAGCCGTGTTGGCAGATCCCTGAACTGGGACTCCAGAGATGTGTATTCTACTCTTGGAGCCATTTTTAACATCTTGGACAAGTAACTACAGCTCTCCAGGCCCTTATATTCATTCCCAGCCATTCCCTTTTGGGCCTTGTTCTGGAAAGATGTATGCATGTAGTTGATTGTATAAACTATTAAGGTATTTAGTAAATTTCATGACTGTGAGCAGGCTGGTGACTTAAAGCTACTATTAAGCTCAGCATTCAAATCTTTGTAAGATACTGCTTTGGATTGTGCACTCTTATGTTGGGCTCAATTGGGCTAATTATTCTGTGAAGTTTGATGCTCCCAAAGTCAACCCAGCTGCTACCTGTAGCACCCCAAAAAAAGCCAGAGAGTTTTTCAGACTGGAATGCCAAAAATGTCAGCTAAATGAGGCAGCTGTGCCTCATTTTAGGAGCTTTTAAGAGAACCAGGGAGTCCCATGAGCCCTTAGCAGCAGACACCTGAGCATAAGCTCTCCAAGCCTCCATGCACAGCGGAGCTGGTTTTCTCTGGCACAGTGGGACTGTGGCATTCACGAGACTCTTGTCTAACCTCAAAGTCAGATTTCAGGCTTGGGGCTGGGGAGGTGGGGAGCTCCAGGTGAATTGCATCTATCCCTGGGCTCTTACAAATAGCCTGAAGTTGCCCCTCTGGACTGAATACTGTCAGGCTGAAAATATACATTGGAAAAACACTCTCCATTTCCTTCCCAAAACAGCCTATAAATAACAATTGTGGTCCAAAATGGCCCTGATCTTACATCAGGAATAGATGCTGTGGTGCAACAGTGACAACAACAAAGAGAGGGGAATTGGTTAAGTACTTTGGGGGTTAAAATCTGTGCCCTGAACAGTAAATTTTATAGCCAAAAGTGAGTCTTCTATAGTCTCATTTATTATTGCAAAAATGATTGGAACTAGGGACCATGACACTATTACCTGTTACTGCAGATTTATTGAAAATTAGCAATTCCATTTATATCTATGAGATTTCAGGGATTATTCTGTTATAGACTAGAAAATGGATAGATTTATAACTCTGGCAAATCTAGTTGTACCAACTAATAGAGCAAGTGAGAAAATTTAGGGGTTTGTACTCCTAAAAGAGTTAACCTTTGGATAAAGAAACGTTTTTCACATAGCATCTGAGAAATTATTGGATCCATAAATTCTTGCTGCCATAGCATGAAAAATATTCATTTCCTGTGTTTTATATTTTTATTCATGAAAGATACAAAAAGCAAAAGTTAGCACAAAAGTTTTTCACTCCTCTCAGTTCTGCTGTAATTGCTATCTTACCTTTTGTTAACGCCTTGGCATATATTGGCAGAGTTTGCCTGCCTGACCCTAAGGAAATTTTCAAGCTATGTATCTTCTAAATTCATTAACATTGTATTGACTTGAGTGAATGTTATCTAACTTTAATTTTGATTTTTTGTGTACTCTCTGGACTCTTTAAAAATTGATCCAAACCTTCAAAGGTATTAAATTTATGCCAGGATGTTGGAGGGGTCTTTGTGTTCGAGGGTTTTTTTGTTTGTTTGTTTGTTTATTTATTTTCTTTTAATATGAGCAATCTCTGACTGTGGGTGAGGCTTGTGCAGATCACTAAAATGATCCTAGAGCTTCTGGCAAGTCTGTAAAAGAATCTGATAAACCCAGGCCTCTATATCCCAACAAAGATACAAAAGTGATATAAAGACTTTGGTATTTGGCTCTTGGGAGAAGCAGGTTTGGCAAATTCTGCCACTGACGTTCCCTCCCTATGACTTCTGCCCAAGGAGATGCTCTCTTATCTCCTGTGCAAACTGAGGAGGTAACCACCGTGTATCTAAACCAAAGTGCATCCTCAGCAAGACAACCCAAGGACTGCGAACTTGTGCATACGAGCTTGGCTGAAAGTATTAAGCGATACCATGATAATACATATATACAATTTATATATAAATACAAGTACATGAGAAATATCAAATGAGGTCATAGTTTCTTTCTTGGTAATGTGTGGGTTCTAGTCCTACACTGAAAGCATCAATGCATTTAAAATCCATCACCTAATAATACATATCACCCATCACACATAATATATATCACCCATCACACCATGTTCTTTCATTCAATACTCTGCTCATTGCTCAGGCAATTTAAGGAGGTGACTGGACCCGCTTCTAAACTCAGCTATGCTGAGTGAAAACATTAGGATTTCCTTAGGACTACCCCAATTTCTCTTACAGGAACAGTGGTAAGAGTCTGTTCCACTGATATCAGCCGGAGAGTTGTAAGAATTCAAGCTTAGACACTGTGAAGAATAATTTTTGCTGTTATTTTTGTTCAAATTACATATACAGAAAAACAGATTTTTAAAATTACTTTATAAGATAATTCAAGGTTCTATAGATCTTAAAAGCTTTAGCTGGTAAGGTCTGAAAAAGAAAGAAATGTTTAATTTCAGTTGAAAGTAATTCAGATTACTCATACTTTAAAGGGGAAGAGGAATGAAAAGTATTTGTAATACGGACCACATCGTCATCCCAGTGGCATCAGCTGATTTTGGTTATTAACTTTGGAAAGAAGGAAAATCCTTTATCTGACAATCTCTAAAGAAAAAAGCCCCTGAAATTATCTGATCATTTCACTATCAGTAAGGCAAAAAACAAAGTGTTCAGAAGAGGTATTTATGATTCCATCACACCATTATAACATTGCACCTGTAACTTAAGAATAGAGCGTTTGTAAGTGTCCATTGTTTCAGATGAGCCACAAACCAAGTTTAAAATGCCCAACAGATTTCTGTTTACTATTTAATATAAACTTATGTATGAGATATTTCCAGCTACAATTAAAAAAAAAAAAAAACACTGAAAAAGAGTATCCTCTTCCTCTGTTGTACAAGAATGACTGTGCTGGATTCTTACCCAGGACAAATCAGCACAGTTCCATTGATGACTGAACTATCCCTATTTATAACATCTCAGAATCCAGCCCAGCACATAGTACTTTTCTGATTACAGTTGCCAAGTATCCCAGCTTGGCTGAACTCCTTAGTGTAGAACCAAATACAAGAACCTGTCATGGAGCTACACATGTATATATGACTTGGTCATAATATTGAATTTTTTCTCCTTAAATCATAAAGGAATTATATTTCAAAGGTCATAGTTCATCAATTTACAACAGTAGTAATTCCTGTTTAAGGAAAATATCCCTGACTACACCTGAAAGATTATTCCTTATACCATTTTACACAAATTTGCATATATGACAGATTACAAATCCATTTTTTTATCACTCCCGTTCTAAGGAAAAAACACAACTTATTTGGTAGTGTTTATTTATTAATTTAAGCTAAATCACCTCAAATTTTTGTAGTTATCTTCTTAATATGAGACATTGCTTTATCATCAGCAGTAAGTAATCTTGGTTGAAAGGAGTTCTGTTCTTCACAGAAGGTAAATTCAGAGTCACAAAGCAGACAAAGCTGCAAGAAGGGGCTCATGAGCTTAAGAGAATCATTGTTCACTGAGACACAGATCAAATAAGGACCTTCAACATTGACTAAAATGCTGTCTACTTCTCATCAATTTTTAGAATTAAAAGAAAAATTTAAAAATAATATTAATAAAAAAGATTAGACCCTCAGATTTAACAGAATTCTGCTCCTGTTGAACTGAAGGGCAAGCAATCAGACAGCTTGGTCTGAGAACAGATGAATCCATGATTTTAAGTAATCTTCTAATGAGACTCAGTGAATGTTGAGAGTGAACAAGCACATGAGAATGATACAAGTCTACCAGTGAGAAATTGCTTAACTCAGTAGAAAGCATTTAATCCCTCAAAGAGCTTCTGAATCCCCCCATGAATATTTTCCTTTATTTTGTTAAAAGAACCTCAACGATGTCATAGTATCTTTTTGCTTTAATATGACAGTGCACCAGTACCTCACAGTACTATGAGGGGAAGTATTTTAGCACACAGGCAATAAAAACGAAGTTTAACAAATAATGAGGAACAGAGTAAGACAACAGGCTACTTACTTCATGTAAATCAAATGTGTTCCAGAAAGGCTTAGAAAGAGAGGTTGCTATTTTCAATTGAGAGTCAACTGAAAGTTAATGGGGACATCGCTAAAGTTCACAGACAAACGGTTACTGTACTTTTAATGAATATTTTATTCATGTCACCTTTAAATTAGTTAAATTTGATAGGATGATAATGTAATGCAAAATGGCTTCCTCCCCAGACCATTTTAGGTGGAGGGTAGATCAGAATTTAATTTTAGGGTAATGCCAGGTCAAAATTAAATTAAAAAATTATGGTTGGAAAGTCATAAATCCAAAGTGACCAATGGAAAAAATATTAAGTTAATGAGAAGTGCTAGCCATTTAGAAAACCACAGATATTTTACATGACTTTTTTTTTTTTAATCTGGAAACAAGCCATTTTAATACCTGCTGATAGGGATGAAAGTGGGGAAAGAGAAGAAGAGCCACTCTTAAAGTTATTGCTATCAGGTCTTCATAAAGTTATGATGATGAATGCAAAAAGTTCATGATGGGGATATTCATCATCTGATTGGCAAGCTTGTTAAAAACTTAAGAACCCTAAATGCTCTTTTGGGTATCTAAATAAGTGTTCTGCTTTCTAGAGCATTGTCACATATGCTGAAGAAATTGTTCACAAATCGGGTTCATGTAGCTGCCCTGAAACCACAAGGTATGGGACCAGGTAACCCACTTTCTCTCCGTGTCTCATCCCTCTCCTTTCCCTTTTCTAGCATGAAGTTAGCACACATCAACACACAGTGTATGCAAGGGATCTGCTTTTATATAGCCTTACTAGTCATGTGGATATGGTGCTTCCCTGAGTTATTCTCCTTCCTCAAAGGATGGTGGTCCTAGACAATGCCAAAGAAAGGAGTCAAGGGACAGTTAAAGCAGCAGCCTGCAAAGAAGGCAGGGAAACAAGGCAGGCACAAAATAAACCTGAGGGACACAGCCGAGGCAAGAAGGGAGGTGTGAGAAAGTTTCTGTATCACTGGTAGGCCACTGTTTCCCATTCAAATTAAACGATAAAAAGATACTGCCAGATAGCATGTCAAAACGTAATGATGTCAGATATATCTTAAATTGAGTTACGAGAAAGTTCAGTGTCATTTGTAGATTGCACCAGATCTAAGACAAAAAAAATGTAGCCCCAGGTGTTGCCCTTGATGCTCGCTGTCTATCCACTAAGAGGTGCTGCTGGAGTCGCTGAAGCTTCAGAAGGCACCAAGACTGCAAGGGCACATCAAACCCAGTGCAGAAGCTGTGAGTAGCAAACTCAGTAAGAAGAATGTGAAATGAAGTCTGAGTGAAAAGAAGCACAGAAACTGAGCTCTTCAGAGAGGAGTAAACTCATTTCATGCAAAGACATTAAACTACATTGTGATGTGAAACTGCAGAGTATGATTGTTCCCTTGGAGTAAAGCTTTGTTTATGTGAATATTGTTACAAATATGAAAAATACACTCAGGGAGTTTCAGTAATGGAGTAAGTCACCTGATTCCAAGTTATTTCTGAATATTCCGGTGGCAGCACTGCAGCTGATTAGGGCTGAGCATGTCTGCTACTGTTAAATGTGACTATGCTACATTAGCCATGCCACAATAACTTTGACACTGAACTAATGGACTATACCATCCCCAGGTTCCCCCTCCAGATCATTTGCAAAGTGCGGCTAGAGAAAAGAGTGTCTTCCCACCTGTTAAGAACCATACCAGGTTACTGCAATGCTTCAGCACCTACAGTGGCAGCAAAAGGCATTTTGGGCAGAAATTCAGGTGTAGGTGTTATTTCATAAAATGTAAAGTGAAACCTGGGCACAAGAATGGGCGTTGCTTACCTCTCCACACAAAAATGAGAGAAGCAGGTGCCCATGCTCCCTGTCAGCTTAAAATGAACAGTATCCCCAAATCCAGCTCACTGTCAAACACCTAAAGGAACTGACTTAATTTTGAAAACACTACTGCTGCACATGTCCCAGTATCCATGCTTCAGAGAGAGCCATGGGTTGAGTGTTTTAGATGTTCTGCATCTTCATTGAAGGTCTGGACAAGAGATAAGCCCCGTTGAAATACAAAGATCTCTGAGGATCAGCCTCACTGCATCATTAAGAGAGACAGTGTATAGAGAGAACTGATCCTGAGCAATGCTGAGCAGTTGTGCTCCATCTGTGTTCTGTGTCTCATCACAAGACATAGATTATTCTAATTTGTTGTCCTTAGCAGACAGCTCACTGATAAGCTGGCATGGTCATGAGGACTATTGATTTTTTTAAATATCTTTTTTTTTCATTTTTTTGTGTGTGGGGGTGAATGCTGCCTTTAAGCAATCTCTTCTCAAGTCTCAGTTTGATAATCCTTTTCAAGCTTTTATTTAAAATCTCTAACAGAAAAAAGCAAGAATGAATTAGAAACTGGAAGAACACAAAGAAGCTAGAAAGAGAAGATCAATAACTCACACAGCAGTAAACAAACTGGAACAATTACAGTGAAAGATGGTTATTGATCAATATCAGGAGCAGCTCATATGCTGGCACCTCTGTTTACACCAGACCTCAATTATATTCCTACTTTTTCATAATATAACTGCACTCTACACTTTTTATCACCAGGGAATTTTTAATTCCCTTTTACTAGTGAATAATAACCATATAATGTTTTTAGGCAGTGGTCGTTATCAGTAGTTTTACATATCAACAGAATATTGACTGCCCAGCACCCTAGATTGTTAGAACCTGTCTTACAGACTAGAAAGATGAGCTGCATAAAAATGAACTGACCTCCCTAAGGCCAAGGGCAGGGGCAGAAGCTAACAGAGACCTACCTGGATCTCCTGAGTCCTGGGGACTTTGTTTTCTGACAATATTAATCCCTGTAGCCTTTCACAGAAACAGGAGGCATTTTTCTTTAAAAATAAAACTAAAAATTAGCTATGATTCTGTCTCAGAAGAACCCATTCAGACCTGCAGTCTACAGTATAGTGAGAGATGCAAAGGACCTGCATTCTGTGTGCATCCACGTCATCCTGGAAGACTTTTAAACAAAGCTCTTCACATCTATGTCGATCTGCTTGTTATACTGAAAGATGCGCCAGTACTTACAATACTGGTAAGAATCCTCAGGACAGAAATTCTCCTTGTTTTTGCTTTTCACAATTCCTTTAACAAACCTAATTTATGATAGCACACAACAAATACATGCCTTTCATTTTTCCCATCTCCGGTTCTTGAAACTTTTCTAGCATAAAGATCATCAGATATAATTACAATCAAGTGCAAGACCACCACATGTGAGTCAATGCAATGAAATACAAACTAAACATCTCTTCAGCATAGCTTGGCTATTTTGCACAAGGCATTTAATTCTCACTGAAGTAGGATATTTGCTTTCACTTCCCTCTCAGGTACTTGCCTAGTCTGTAAAAACTATCACACACTTAAATTTTGTTCAATTACACGAGTCAGAGTGAAATTTAACTTTCAGTTGTTTCGAACTTTGTAGTTTTGACTTAATGAGATGTATCAGCACCAACACAGCTTTCACTTTCTTGGAAAATTGCTACGTCACAGGTATCTGAGGTAACTCGGTTTTAATTTAAGGCATACGTATCAATCCGCAAGCCTGCCTCCATATAATACTACTTAAAAAAACAAGTCACTGAAGAATAATGAGCTGAAGTTTGTCCTCTTTAAAAGTTTCCTTAGTAAAATAAGCTCACCTTAAAAAAAAATTAAGAAAAAAAATCTCATAATCCTATTCACAAATCATATTGGAAATTTAGTGGTAAAGAATTAAATCTGACTAAAAAATTTTCAAAATCAAGATTAACACAAAGTAAAATGATTTATGATAAACTTTTTAATATGATCCATTTTTTATGAATGTTTTTCCAGAGTTTGAACTGTACCATTTTACTAAAAACTGGCTTTTAAATAAACTAAATAGTTGGTTTTCAAGCCACTGGTTCCAAACATATACAGAAATACTGATGAAAATATCTATAGCCAAGAGATTGTCCATACAGTATCAATTTGAAAAAATATATAGATTTTCAAGAAGAAGACATTTATTTTCAACATCTTCAGTGAGATCTATGTAAAAGCTAGAGCGTCTTGGTGAATGATAACAGGCTTAAACAAAAGCAGTATACAGAAGCTGCAGAGACATACTCTGGCTTTATGACCAAATTCTGCTTTAATCATAATGAATGCAGTAAAACAGACCCTAGGTCAAGATTTTCACTGAGAGATTGCAGAAAGTACAGAAATGTTCAGGAAATCTACCCCTGCCTCAGGTAGCCAGAGAGTAAATTTAGATTTTTGCAGTCATACTATGCAACAATGCATGTCTGAGTTAGTAAGCACTTTATGCGAGCTTTGAGTTGCATTTATCAAAACGGTTCAAGTGGCACATTTCCTTCCATCATATCTCCTATTGCACTCCTCTCCTCCTTTTCTTCCTTGCATCCTTCCTTTTCAGGAAGCTGAAGAAGATGTCACATGAGGTTCCTAATGGAGAAGGGATAAAACGCAGCACCTCATTTCTAGGGAGAGGCGGCAGAAATACCTCAAGATGCATTTTGGGTTCAGGGCATACTATGTGCTGCCTTTGCCAAATATGTCACAAGCGCCTCTACAACCTAAAGAACGGCCTTCAGTGCTGGGACAGTGTCGAAATCAACTGATTCACACAGAAGAAATAAACACCAGACACAGTACTTTGCTCTTCTGCTCAAGAGCAGATATCTAAATCACAGAATCACAGAATATCAGGGATTGGAAGGGACCTTGAAAGATCATCTAGTCAAATCCCCCTGCCAGAGCAGGAACACCTAGATCAGGTCACACAGGAACGCGTCCAGACGAGTTTTGAATATCTCCAGAGGAGACTCCACAACCTCTCTGGGCAGCCGGTTCCAGTGTTCTGTTTCCCTCACCGTGAAAAAGTTTTTTCTCATGCTTAAGTGGAACCTCTTATGTTCCAACTTGCACCCATTGCCCCTTGTCTTATCATTGGATGTCACTGAGAGGAGCCTGGCTCCATCCTCCCAACGCTCACACTTTACATACTGAAACTAAGTTAGCAGTGGACTTGAGTTGGTAGGTTTTTTTCCCCCTTGCATTGCCCCAAATACAGTGTTATAACAGCTCTTGTGTTGTGCAGGTGAACCACCCTAAAGAGATGTTTCCCTGAGCATCCTGAAAAGAGCACTGATGTCGGATCCATGTCCTATTTCTGCTGGGTAGTATTACACCTTTCCCTTTCCCTTTCCCTTTCCCTTTCCCTTTCCCTTTCCCTTCCCTTTCCTTTCCTTTCCTTTTCTTTTCTTTTCTTTTCTTTTCTTTTCTTTTCCTTTATTTTATTTTATGTTAAACATCCACTGTGCCTTTCCACTTTAGTTTTTATTCTGATCCAGCCCTCTGCTGTCTTCACATTCAGGTGCTCTTCAAAAATCCACCACTGATTTGCTTGTAATCCTTACACAAAATAGACAGTATGCTAAGGAAAACTGCCTTGCAAAGTTGCCAAAAGAGCAATTCCAATCTAATTAGGAGTTCGTACTGCTTCAGTGAAAGCAGCACAAACACTGTTAATATTCACTGCAGCTGCTTTGTCAATAACTCCCAGTGAATCCTCCAATTTATAAGAAAAATCAGGAAACTATTGGATTCTATGACACTGATAGATCTATCAGTATTCATTGCCCCTATCCTCTGCAACACAAGGCACAAATGCCAATAACTCTAACAGTCCCTTAAATACTGAAGGATCATTATTAAAGTGTGCTTGGCATCCCTGGTCATTAATTATAATCTTGTGCACATATGCAGTGTGATTGCAGGAAATAATCAGCTTTGTCTGCCAAATTGGCAACATTTAGAAACTAATTTGTTATGACATACCATCAAAGATATTTAAACAACAAACCCAAAGCTCTGCTGCACTGCGCACACTGTTAAAATATCAGATCACATCATTAAAAAATAGTTAACATATCCGAGGGGAGGTAATATTTATCCTTGAACCCTGGTTCAAGTGGAATTTCCAGAAAGAACAGTTATATCCTTTCTCTCTCGCAGTTCGCAGGAGAGGAAACTCTCTCCAGAGCGAGGGATGGAAGTGGGGGAGGGAATGACTTCTATTACACTACAGACTTGCTGTCAGTCAGGAGCTATTAAACAGCCATTGAATAAATGTTTGCCAAGAGCAAAGCTTAGCCAGGATTACTGCACTGTTCAGGATGCCTGCAGATTCATTTAGAGACTTTAAACTCATATTTATCTGTCTAATTTCTTTTATAGCCCCTGTTGCCACTCTCATCCACCTTGCCCTCCTTCCTTTGCTGGCAGAGGGTTGTGAACACCTACAGCCCCCTCCAGTCACACAGCTGGGATTGAAGTGAAGGGGTGCTGTGGGGAGGGGAATCTCTGCCCCTCATCTCAGCTAGAACCAGCAGAGCACCTTCCTACTGCCTCCCCGCCCAGAGGAAGCTGAGCTCCCCAGCAAATTTCTGACTACTAAAATGTTAACCTCCCCCACACCCTTTTCCAAATTCTATCTGGTTTAATTCCTGCTTGCTATACAAGGTATTTTTTTCCCTGTTATTTGGTTTCTTCGTATTGGCTAGGATAATGACAGACCCTGCAAACCACCTGAAGGAAATACAGGATCTACCATAAACCCCCTTTCTACTACTATCTCAGTTCCTGCTCATACATGATGCAGATCCTGCAGAATTAGAACTTTTCCCCCTGTGCAGTGTTCAATGCCCTCTGAGGAGAACCAGATTTTCTGCCTCAGATGGTACCAAAGCTGTTGATATTTAAGCGCTGGACTAGCAGGAAAACCAACACTGATGCTGCAGGATTTATGCTGGTTCTAGGAAGGGGCTAGGCTGTGCAACAGGCTTGCATCAGAGAGATGAGAAAATTTAACATCCTGATGTCTGTTAGGGCTGAGCTCTGAATCTGTGGACTGTTCTGGCATGAAATACAGAAGAGAAGATGTCATTAGAGAGCACTAGAATAATGTGTACAAAATGATGGCAACCAAGTCAGCTTTAAAACTTCCGAGACTCCAGCACAGGAACTTGCAATAAAGGGAGAGTATGAGACTACAGAAAATTCAAGGGCTGGCCAGACTTACAAGTATATCAAGAGTAAAACACTTCATCTTATTATGTGCATAGATAATGTGATTATTTTTTTTCCTCAGATCTGTGGTCAGAGTATTAAGATAAGCATCAAAATAAAACCAGAAATCAAATATAGTGATATGCTTTCATCCAGGAAACAAAACTACTTTTTTTTTCTTTTTTCTTTTTTTTTTTCCCTTCATAAATGACCAGAATGATTTAAAAATGGCAAAGCAGATCACTGGCAAAAAGCTTTTTAAAGAAATTAATTGTTTCTAAATTGAAATATGGCTGTAGTTCTTATTAGGAGAGCTAAGTGTGACACTTTTCCCTAGAGGAAGAAGATGAACTTCTATATTTTTCTGCAGTCTTTTCTGACACTTTTCCTCTACATGCTGTTTCCTTTAGTGCATTTTATTGCTTATGTCCCCTTCCATAGCAGGAGTCCATCAGCCCAGTTAAAGCTGAGGATGGAAAATACACAGAGAACTGACAAGTGCAAAACACTTAACTGATGTGATAGCTTCTCTATTCTTACAATAATGGCTGTTTACTCTGTGAGACTGTACTTCAACAGAATATTTTGTTTAGTTTATATGACAATTTCCTACTCTTTTCCCATGTTTTCTCAGAATCCAGCATTTCTTATTATTGAAATAGCAGTTAAGAAATCACAGCTTTGTGCAAATCCATTTTGCCAGCTACTCAATTGCTGTCATCAGCCACTGAACCAACAATAACATCTTTTCTTTTCTTTCTCATGGTATTTTCTAGCATGTAACTAATTTAATAACAAAGTCTTTCAAAATGCTTGAAAAGAACTGATTTTTTTTCAAAGTAATTAATGGTACATATGTTTCTGCACCACGCAGTTTTGTCCTCTATGGGTCCCAAGGATGCTTCTTGAAATAAGGGGTAATAAAATAATATCAAAACCATTGTTATGGAAAGATAAGCTGTATCAAAAGGTACATCAGACTATTAATGCTTATTATATCAACATTCTTTAAATGTTTCCATATTTTCAAGGAAAATTAGCACCTTAAAAATAAAGCAAGTATTTTCTGCAGAGCTGTATAGATTTCATTGCAGTATTAACTTTTAACCTTTCAAATGAGTAAATTGTATAGGCTTACATTTTTCTTTTTTACATTTCATATCTGATTGTATAGGAATAGATAAGAACAAGCTATAGCCCAGACCACCCCAAAACAAAGACATCGGTAAAGCCTATTCTTTGAGTTGTTGCAACACCTCTAGAGATAAAATTTTGAACTTCCCATTAGGATAAGCATTTAAATAAAGCTTTTCATACAAATGGTACAAGACCATGAAAATACCACACAGTATGCAGGGTTTAATACAGTGTTCTTAAAAAAAAAAGCAGGTGGAGAGTTCATGATGCCTTTTAATCAGGACACATTTTTCCTGGAGAAATTCTGCTACAGTGTACTCCATTAAGGCCAACATTTAAATTACACATAATAATATAGTTGTAATTATTTTCTTCTTTTTCTTATTTTGATAAAAGTCATGCAGAATTCATATAAAGGCCTAAAACGCTGGCCTTGGAAACAATGTCCTTTCAAACAAACCATTTCAAATTTAGTGTCCATTGAACAATGCCTTTACACTGGGAACCAAAACTAACATAGTGCAAATTAACAGAAGGCCAACACAGCATGATTTTGAGGTGCTGTCCCTGGAAGCACACAGATAATGCATTGTAAGGACAGTAACCATTGTTTTCTACGTATTTCAGTAGATTCAACTCCAAAAATTAAATGCCTCAAGAGGAAATAGAGTAGTGATTTAATGCCAACTAACTCCAGCTCTATTGGGTTCATTTTGAGGCTTCCTTGTGATATGGAGGGAAGCTCTGAAGGCAGGGATTGCATTAACCTCTATAGCACAGACACAGCAAGAGTTCCCCTTCTCAATGCCAGCCCAAGCCAATGCCCTGGAGGAACAGAGTCATTATCAGCACCTGTAATTCCACTACTGAGGACAAGATGAGAAGAAGGAGGGTACTCTAAGAAGATGGAAAGACTATACATGTAAGGACAAGCTCTTTGGGTCCACATCTCTCGCCTTGCCAAGGCATTATTTCCAATACTTTAATCACTCTTATCATTATTCTCTGAACACTCTCCAGTTGTCAGTATCCTATTGAATTATGGAGAGGAGAACTTGCATTACCACCACTTGACTGCTCTCCTGTCCAAATGTAACAGAAATACTGAAAATGGTAGCCTCTTTATTGTACATTGAGAATTTTCCCACTTTTGTGGAATTCTTCGATGAATCGGTGCCTCTGTTAAATTTTACCTTTTCCTCTTTTCCTGATAATCACAGGATCACAGGATGGTTACAGTTGGACGGGACCTTAAAGATCATCAAGTTCCAACACCCCTGCCTTGGGCAGGGACACCTCCTGCTAGAGCAGGTTGCTCAAAGCCCCATCCAGCCTGGCCTTAAGCAATTCCAAGGATGAGGAATACACAACTTCCCCGAGCAACCTGTTCCAATGTCTCACCTCTCTCACAGTAAAGAATTTCTTTCTAGTATCTAATCTAAATCTCCCCTCTTTTAATTTAAAGCTGTTACCCCTTGTCCTGTCATTACACTTCCTGACAAAGAGTCCCTCTCCAGCTCTCCTGTAGGCTCCCTTCCGATACTGGAAGGTTGCTATAAGGTCTCCCCAGAACCTGGAGAATTCTCCAGGCTGAACAAGCCCAGCTCCCTCAGCCAGTCTTCATAGGAGAGGTGTTCCAGCCCTCTGATCATCTTCGTGGCCCTTTGCTGTACCCATTCCAACAGTTCCATATCTTTTCTGTGTTGAGGACTCCAAAGCTGGACACAATACTCCATATGGGGTCTCATGAGCACAGAGTAGAGGGGTAGAATCACCTCCATCGGCCTGCTGGCCACTCCTCTTTTGATGCAATCCAGGATGCAGTTGGCTTTCTGGGCTACCAGCACGCATTGTTGAGCTTCTCATCCACAAGCACTCCCAAGTCCTTCTCTTCAGAGCTGCTCTCTAGCCATTCTCCACCCAACCTGTAAGTGTGCTTGGGATTGCCACGTCCCAGGTGTAGGACCCTGCACTTGGCTTGGTTGAATTTCATGAGACTCATACAAGCCCACCTCTCAAGCCTGTCCAGATCCTTCTGGACGGCATCCCTTCCCTCCAGCGTGTCGACGGCACCACCAAGCTTGGTGTCATAAACAAACCTGCTGAGGGTGCACTCTATCCCACTGTCCATGTTTCTGACAAAGATGTTAAATAGCATGGGTCCCAGTACCGATCCCTGAGGAACTCCACTTATTACTGGCCGCCACTTGGACATTAAGCTGTTGGCCACAATCCTCTGAGTACAGCCATCCAGCCAGTTCCTTATCTAGTGAGTGGTCCATCCATCAAATCTATGACTTTCCAGTTTTGAGACCAGGATGTCAATAATTGAGACCAGGATCTCAATAATTTCATACCCGATTGCTCCAAGCTCCTCATTCTGCTCTATTTCCCTTTTTCATTGTCTATAACTCCTACAGTTTGCCACCAGCTAATTGATCTCCCTATCCCATTTGCATCTGATTTCTCTTGTCTAAGCCAGGCTACTTTATTAATATGACTCTTCTCCACTGGGCCTTTGTGGCTTTTGAGGGATCTCACTGAAAGTTTGTAACTCTTTGTAGTTGCCTTTTCTATTTTAATTCTTCTGTTTGGGTGAGTGACTTGGAACCATTATCAGCTTCATTAATAGCAGCCCTTTTAAAACACAAGGTAATATTACTACTGAAACTTATTTACATGTGGCATCTCCAGTCAAGTTTTTTATAATCTACACCAAAACAGTCATTGATTTTTAGTTCTGTGATCATTTTGTCTGTCATTATGAGGTCTGGCACAGAATTTCCAAGGTTGGATTCAGTTCTTTACAGCATTGCCCTCTTCATTTCTTTCCTCATGATTCCTAAACACCTAATGATATTTCCATCTTTTTGTTCGCATATGCCAGATGCGAAAGGAGCTGGTGAACCACTGGTAGGTTATAAACCTGCACAGATCTGATTATCTTGTCCAGCTTTCACTGTACCCATCCTGATAGCACTCACTTCCATTCAATTAACAGACTTGTCTCTTGTTGTGGCACCCAATTCTGATCTGGTTCACAGCAGTAAAAAAAGAGAAATAATTACAGTGAAGTCAGAAAGGCTACTTTTATGAGAAGTCTTTAGCCCTTCAGCATACAACAGTGCTTCCAATAAACACTGTTTGCTTTACCTACAGGCATACAATCCTTGTGTGCCACTGAATATTCTCTGATAGGCAGGTACTGCACTCCAGCTATATTTACTACTTGTGAATTTGAACTAGGGGCAAGGCTTAGCACATCACGTGTCATTTGGCACAATAAACTTCTTGGATTGACGTGATGAACCGTTATCACATACATATCCAACTTGCCCTGCCTAAATAAGGAAGAAAATTAGAACTCAGCATCCCATTCTTTTAATACTGATTCTGCCCTTGACTTACCCTTGGAAAGATAATACTTATCTAGCAAGTTTGTAAGGCTGTTGTGAGAATTATTTACTTGCTATGCTAACATTAATTATCTGAAGTGCTGCATAATGGAGCGCTAATGTTTTCCTCATTGTCATAATCATGAAGTATACTTCATTCATTTGCTGTAGAAAATAAACATGTTGAAAAAATAAGATGGGCATTATTTACAACCTATACAACTTTCCAAATTCTTCTCCACAAGCAAAACATTTTTCCAAAGAGACATGCAAAATAGAAATGTGTTTATTTCTTCCAAATGCTGAAGGGTAGTCTTCAGCATACTCTCCCTATAGCTACTGGTACTTTTGTATGGACTTCAGTAACTAGTTAGTAGAAGTCACACAAAATTAGCTGCTCCATTTCTGTAACATATATAAAATGCTTGTATATTAAAAATGTAGAATTTTAAAAGTCTTTGTCTTGCTTCAGGAATCCTAATGCCTATTTCTTAGATCCTTGGGGAAATTAGGAAGCTACTAGACAAGTTAATGCTTTGAAGCTGTAATTTAAAAGGTTTTTTAAAAGAAACTCTTTTTCTTTCCTTTTCTTAAAGAACCTGGCATATTTTAAACAGAACATTGTAATAATAATTATGGATATATTGACCTCTTTGTACTCTTAGGCTGGCCACTCAAGTGAAGTAGATTTTAACCAGCTCCCTATAGGATTCTGTCAGCTTCCCATGTTTCTTTGCTGTGGCACTTCTTGCATTCATCCTGCAAGTTGCCTAATGCCATCTTAAGGTTTGATTCACTAAAAAACCACTTTTCCAGATCATTTTGTTATGTGCTTTGAAGAACTTAATGGGTATATGACACGTAGCTGACTGCAGGCCTGCCTGTAAAAACACTGCACTTCTCTTTGAGGCTATATGAGCAGACCTTCTATCTGTAACTTACTGTGGTGATGGTGTGAACTCTAATGCAGGTAAGGTCTCAGGATTTTCACTGCATATGATTAATTTTTCACTTGATAAAAATGGATGGGCCCCATCTGCAATATAACTTGCACTATTGGTCTCACTGATGTAGATATCTATGATGCTGTTGAGGCTTTGAGGCTTTAAATTAACCAGAAGTCCCTATCTAAAACTCTTTGATATTCATGAAGAGCCTGAAATCAACTGTCAGGCTTTGGATCAGTCCCTAAAGGTGTGATTTTGAGAAAACTGAAGTGCCACAGGTGTACCAGAGTCTCTCATAACATACTATAATACTACTCAACACTAAACTGTGGTTTTGCAAAGAAACAAAGAAAAAAAAAAGGTCTCTCTGCAAAACCACTATACCCAAGACAAAAGTGAGCTACACAACTGAGCTTTATTGATATGGAAAGTGTCTGGGGCTTTGGCATTATTACAATGAATATTCAGAAGAAGCTTCAGGGAAATTCCTTATCTTTAAATTTCTTTTTAGGTAGGAAATGTTATGTCTCAGTCCATAGCTGGAAATATAAAGCATGATTTGAAATACAAAAATGAAGAACTACTTGCTATACTCTGGAACTAAGCCCATTTGCTGCAACTTATGCCTCACCTCTAAAGATCTGGGATGTTTTTCCTGGATAAACCAAACCAAAAAAGGAAAGATGTGTGTAAATGTGAGAATAGATCATGGATTTGACACTTGTGTCAGTCTAACTGATGCAATTGAGATGTTCTTCCACTGAAATCTTACACTAGGACTATCAATGTCAGATAAAAAGCTCCCATTACTTTCAACTATAAGAACATAGTTCACAATAAAATACACTTTGGATTGAAAAACTGCACTTATGTCCAGGCTCAGCTACACAGAAATCAGTTTCTTAATGCTTTATCTCTGATCTGAATGTCAGTTCTCTACACAAGTTATCCCCATTCAAGTCAATAGATTTACCACAATAAAAGACAAGTGTCATTCCAGAGGCTCTGCTATGTATACATATATAAAGACAGAGAAAGAGAGAAAGACTGAATGAATATACTTATCTTATCATCTTTATATTCAATCACTAATATGCAGAGGTATATGATATCTTGCAAATTCATTTTACAATCCTGGCAAACAAGGCAGTTGTCTCGACGCACAGAGATGTGCAGTTAGCTGCACACCATACACACCAAATGCAAAAGATGGACACAAAACATCTGCAATCTTACGGGATGTTCAGGATCTTTTTTAAAATAAATATGCCTCCTAACTCAAAAGAAGCAATTTACATACAAATATATTTCCCCAAATATCTCCCTGCTTCCTAAAAGCAGAGGATACAATTATTTCAATGGATGCATCGCTGAATGCCTTATTCATAACACAATTTACAAAAGTGAAGTTGGAATTTAAAAGCAATCTAGATACCCTTGACTATCTACAAAGATAATGAAGTATTATTTTTATTGTTAACATTGCTGATGAAAATGAGATGTTTGGTGATGCAGACCTTCTATACAAAAAGTCTATAGCTCAGTCACGTAAAACTAGTTCAATTTAAGTAGCAATGATATAACTATTTAGCTGCTTCGATGGTTTTAGTCTTCAAAATGCAGAGACATGGAACACCTTGAAATGAATCTTGATATTTCTTCTTGCTCCTTGGCAGGATTGCTATCTTTTTGTGTTTGATACCAGACATAAATGTTCCTGTACCTCTGTCACTGATGAGAACAGCTTAACACCACAACACACACTTAGAACAATGATGATATACAGTGAGAAAGAAGGTTTTTGACTCTGTAGTGAATGGAAGAGAGCTATGCTTATGTTATTACCATTAAAGGATGAAATCACAGAATCACTGAATATCAGGGATTGGAAGGGATCTTGAAAGATCCTCTAGTCCAATCCCCCTGCTGGAGCAGGAGCACTAGATCAGGTCACACAGGAACGTGTCCAGGCGGGTTTTGAATGTCTCCAGAGAAGGAGACTTCACAACCTCTCTGGGCAGCCTGTTCCAGTGTTCTGTTACCCTCACCGTGAAGAAGCCTTTCCTCGTGTTTAAGTGGAACCTCCTATGTTCCAGCTTGTACCCATTGCCCCTTGACCTGTCATTGGCCGTCGCTGAGAAAAGCCTGGCTCCATCCTCCTGACACTCACCCTTTACGTATTTATAAACATTAATGAGGTCACACCTGTCTCCTCTTCTCCAAGCTAAAGAGACCCATCTCCCTCAGCCTCTTCTCTTATGGGAGATGCCCCACTCCCTTCATCATCTTTGTAGCTCTGCCCTGGACTCTCTCAAGCAGTTCCCTGTCCTTCTTGAACTGAGGGGCCCTCAAACTGATGTGATCTCCTGTACCTACAGATACATGTGTGTGTGTGTGTTTGTGTATACATATACACACATGCATATTCATGACACTTGTTATTAACAATTGTCAGGGATCTCAATCCTTAGTCAAAACTTCATTATGTTAAGTGTTGAACAAATATGAAGAACTGTAGAGTGTTTGTAACTGAAATGTAGGGCGAGGCACAGTATGTGATTGCATACAAGCAAACAGGAAAGAATTGAAAAAAAAAAAAATATCGTCTGTGATAACACTGGTCAGCTTGACGCCTCTCACACCAGGTAGAGGTCTCTGCACCCCAGCTGCCTAGCTGCTAAGTTTGTGTGTACTGTCCTGTCACAACAGAGCTTTAAGACAAGAATTAGAGGAGAACAATAAAATAGTCCTGCAAATGTCTAAGAACTCTTCTCCAGCACGATATAAAATTATCAAGAATTGCCTTCCATACATCAGACCTTAAAAAAATAGAAACTGTCTTCATCTACTTATGATTCTCATGTAAGCTCAGAACATCACTGAACCACAAAGAACCATTTTTAATAAGTAAATTTTTATTAAGTACTAAGAGGACACTTATAAAAGCCAGACTCTCTTTTCTTAGAGCCAGACTCGGTGGTTTCCAGTGATAGGACGAGCACAAGCTGGAACACAGGAAGTTCCATTCAAATAGCAGAAAAACTGATTTCTGGTGTGGGTGACAGAGCACTGGAACAGGCTGCCCAGGGAGGTTGTGGAGTCGCCTTCTCTGGAGATTGTCAAGACCCACCTGGATGCAGTCCTGAGTAACGTGCTGTAGGCAATCCTGCTTTAGCAGGGCACTTGGACTAGATGATCTCTAGAGGTCCCTTCTAACTGACAATTTCATGATTCCATGAAAAATTAAATGCTGAATACCAATGAATAGAGCAAAATGGCAACATAACACAGAACTTACTGCTGATACTCTTATTTCTGGTTATGCTGAATTTGCTGTTTGCAAATAAGTCATTGTCTTTTCACTAACTTATGCCTTGATGACGGTTAACGACTGATTCCTGAAAGCTGTCATTGGTAATAAATGAGGGAGATGCTCACACAAGAGTGAAAGGCAACACCATTTCTGTTTAGAATTGTCTTGAGATACTTGCACAAAGATGTTGCAGGGAAACACTACTCCTCCCTTCCCAGGAACAGGCCCTTCCTCTGGGAAAGGATTTACTAAGCAATAACGAGCGGACTTTGTGAAATGACTTCATGTAAGAATGTTCGTTTAGAGAGAAAAACTTAAAAGAAAAAGAGGTTGTTGAGTCTCTCAGTTCAGGTCACATTGTGGAAAAAGAGGTGCCAAGTTCAGACTATGACCAACAAAACAGCTCACAGCAGAAGCCAAATATGTGTAGCACAAGTTCTTACTGCTGACTGACCAGGGAAGGAGGGCCACGTCAGCTATGCTTTACTATTAAACACACACTACTGGGCCCTCAAAAGCAGCCTCATTGCACTGTGCCAGAGGGAGAACTGCTGCATTGGGCATTGAGCAAGCAATCAGACAGGGCACTAATTCACAGTATGAACTGCTGTCCTGACCAGGTCCTCTCTACCCAGTAATCAAAACAATCCTTGAAAACTCTTTTAACTTCATCCACTCTTTAGTCACACTGAGCTTCTAGTATTTCCTTTGGCCAAGGCTGGCTCTCAGGGCAGACATATCTAGAACTCCTCAGTGGCATCACTAATGCACAAACCACTTCTCTGCCAGTATATATGGGTGGCTTCCTGAGGTGTCCAATGAAAAGGTTACCCTATATTTCTTCCTACCTTCTTCTTTGGAAACAGCTGGATCACTTCAGCCAAAGCTTTCCAAAAGTTCAAGCTTATGGGAAACAGCTGGAGCAGACAACTTCTGCTCAAACAGTTCAGGTTTGGCAGAGCTGCGAGCAACTGAAAACAGGTCACTTCTACACTCACTCCTTTGGCACTGCTCCTGTTCCCAGCTCAAGCATGGATGGGCTCCTGGGAATACCACTCCTTTTCCCAGCTCAAGCACACATGCCTGCTGCTCACTTATCCGTTTGTGCTCATTTGATAAAACACAAGAGTAATGAACGACCTAAAAAGCAGTGGGCAGATGTGCATATCAGTTTGAAATACAGTTCATAAGAAATGAAAACATGTATTTAAAAGTCAAATACCTTAAATGGGAGCACAAAAACTTTTTAATTCTTTTTAAATATGTGGAGATTTTGCTGCATTGATCAGCCAGGCTATGTTTGGGCTCTGGTCTTCTTATCGTAAGCCTTCTATCTAATCCCATCCATTTCTATTTCTTTCTTTTGCTAATACTGGCCTTTTTAATCTCTCTTCATTTGGAAGCACCAACCCTCCCAATACCTTTAACCATCCTCATTGCACTTTCATTGAAATCAATGGGGCTTTGCAAATTACCATTGTGCAGCTGACTCCATTATGCCCATTACAGATTTAAAAACATGATGACAAGAAGCTAATCTGTACGCACAACTCCCTCTCTTCTGCTGTAAATAACTCAGCCATATAATTTTTTAAATACTGAAGTGCCTAAATTATAGACTAACAATATGCAAAATTTCATCTTCAAATAAGTCTATGGGTTTTTTTGTAGCTATGATAATACAGCACTTTTCACAGACTCAGCTAAACTGTGATAGCTTTTGTTTGTTTTGTCTTGTTTCTTGTTTAAAAATGGATAAAGGCATGCCGGGCCAATTTAATTTAAATAGGATATTCGGAGTCTAAGTGAAGTGGCAGAATTTCAGTTCTATATAACGTTAATAGTAGAATTAACAATCCAGCATCCCTGCACAGCACTTCAAAACAGGGTCTGGCAAACTCGTAATCACATTCAAAATTCAGTTTCCCCTCATCAGTACCATGGCTGTGCCAGAAAAGAGGGAAACAGCAGTCGGCTGCTCCTTGGATGTCACCCTGCAGAGGCTGGTTTCACCATGTGACACCTCCAAGGTGCCAGACTAACCACCAGACCTTCTGTCTAGAACCTTCCTCCAGACAGCACTGCCCAGATGATGAAGGAAGAGCTATTGTGTGTCTATTTGACCCCACCTCATGAAGCCTCAATGAGCTGTAAATGCCTAGAGCTGATGCTGTTCTTCCACTTGTACTTTCCACGCCCTTCAATGCTGAACCACAGCAAGCAGATGCCAACACAACAAAGGGTAAATGAAACCCCACAGCTGCTGTGCCCTGTACCAGTGATTTCAGGGACTTTCCAGTGCCAATGGCCTATGGTAGAGTTTTCATTTGTGCCCTGGAGCAAGGAAGCGAAAAGAACAAAATGCAAGAGAAGCATGGGGACAGGGAAAGTGTGGGAGCACAGACAAGATACTGCTCCCTCTTTTGTGGTTGTTCAGCAGAGAGATGAAAGAAACACAATGGAGTCTGAAGCTGGGGCAGCCAAATCCATCTGATGCCAGAAAAACAGAAGGAAACCTGGAGCTGGCTTCTCTTGACACAGTGAGCTTTGCATTGCCATCTCTAAAGCTATACAAAGCAGCAGTGTGCTGGCAGGGGATAGCAGTAGCACTGACCCCTGAGTTGGTGCTTCTTCCCAGGGACTGTGGGCAACACCAACACATCCCATGGGTCCCAGGTCCAGCAAGGACCCTTGCGGCATGCCCTGTGAGACCTTTCTCACCTGACCAGCAAAATCCTCCCACGAGCAAAAGGACAATATGCCACAGAAGGAAAAAAGCAGTTTTCCCCAAATAACTTTCCTCCTCCTGTGGGTGGGGATGATTTAGCCCATTGTGCAATCTCCGCCGCTGTGTAATTTATATTCACAGGGGTGCCAAAACTGCACAGTCTCCTCTAAATATAAGCAATTAACTCCCATTAGCATTAGCGGGAATCACTCAGGAGACTATCCCCCATTATTGATTATCTCGGTTTTGTACCTACTCAAAAAAATGTACAAAGAAAAGAAAATCACATAGTTAGTGGCTTTGGCTAAGTTAAGGCAGGCAAATTAGATTCATTATCATTCTTGAGCTAAACAGTGGGGCTTATTAGAATGTAGTTCATTTACATACTTTGATCTGATGGGTGTAGATACCTAATTATACAGCAGCCAGCAACTTATTTTTGATGTTTTTTATTAATTAATATTCAGCATTATAATTAAATGCACGGGCTGCTCTTCTGCAAATTCTTTTTTGTTGCTGTTGTTTCTAAAGCAAAAAAACTTTAAAAACATACCTGTGAAGTACACGATCAGCAACAGATTCCTCCACAATGCAACAGAAATGTACGCCATCATTTACAACAAACGTGGCCCACAACTTTGCCCGAGGCCCTGTTATTCCTCAACCCATCCTGAGCAGCTAGCAATATCCCCAGTCTTAAACCTGACACCTGAAATAGGATCCTTTAGGAGTATCTATACCTTTAAGTAATATAATGTTTTATATCTATCCATTCTCTCTTTAATGTAAGTATCTTATTTTGATACAGTTCTATTTAACAGAATCGTTGATGCAACTTTGGCAGATCTTGATAGCTCATTCAAAACAAAAAAAAGAATGAATGTATCTTAATGCAAAATTTTGAAATCTATTTTTAAGGGGGCCAGTTGTACTATCCACACCTTTTATGACCAATTTATGTAAACATGGCAAGAAGATGGAGATAAATGTAGTTAAGAAAATCTGCCATAGACACACTCATACTTTATACAAATAGCAAAGAAGGCCATCTTCTGTTCTTTGTGTGGCCTCAAGAAACAGAAGGGCTAATTTCTGCTTTTACCTGCACGGCTCTGTTCCCACAAGAAAGTAAGTGGCGTGCTCCCAATCCAGGAGAACACTTGCATGCATGCTTAATATGAAGCATACACCTCCTGTGTCTCTTGTGACGCGCTGCTTTAGAGAGAAGCACAGGGTATACATTTTGATGAAACGCAGAGTGCTCAGCAGATGACTAAGTTACATCCTCTCAGCAGTAAGTAAGATGTGACAGATTCATGTAGGTGAACATGAGAGCCGAATTCAGCCACATGAAAATATATTGGGATACCAAAGACTGAAATTACATCCCACGTTCATAAATGCAGGAAGGACTTGGCTCAAAATTTCCAGACTAGATGCTGGTATTATTCACTATGGTCGTGACAGCAAAGCTATAGGTAGACATATGGGCAGATTTTGAGAGAGCCTCAACGTGACCCAGTATGATAGAGTAGTGGCTACAGATTTGGGAAGACATTCAAATTGTGCACTGACTTGCATCTGTCAGAGGTTTCTTGGTCTGAGCAGCTTGGAAGCCACCTCTGCAAAGCAGGCATTTCTGCAGGAAACAGCATACCTATCCTGTTAAAACTTCAGGAATTGCCTGCTGATTAGGTCATTAAATAAACCGGCCATGAGTGGTAGGATTATGTACAGATCACTATAAAAGAAATAATAGTCGAATAAATATCACAAGCAAAGCTTACTAAGCCTTCAAATACAATGAACATTTTTCCTGAGAAGAGAGTGCCAAGCAAGCTGAAAAATTAATTTACTATTTGTTACTGGTTTTGTTATGATTGGTATCTTTACAAGTCTGAGTCATTAGCATGCAAGTTTACAATTATCCTCTGAGCCTTGTAATGTCCTGTCATTTACCTCCAGGGATTTATGTCAGAATCCAGCTCGGTTCGTAAGTGATCTTCCAGTAGGACACAATGACAGCACCATTATAGTTCCCTCCAGCAGATGATGGTAATGATATTATTATTCCCCTGATCAGCTTGGTGATGATTGTTTGAACTTTATCAGTATTAATAGAGAAAATAATAAAGGTATTAATATTTGAAAGCTCTCTGTATTGTGTTTAGTATCATATTATTGCTACATTTTATGGCAAGTACTTTGACATTTCAGCGAATTTCCATTTACAGTATTACCACTATAATCTACTCATTTAATAATTGCTTCTGGATACTTGTAAGGCTTAATTTCTGATATTTCCTCTCAATAAAGCAACCTGCATATGAAATTGATATACAATTATCCTCACANGGCTTAAAACAGCCAAAAATATTCTATTTGGCTACCGGACCAAATAAAGCCTTATTGGCTTCTTGGATTTCACAACCACCAAGACTGCTTCTAGTTCTACAGCAGAAGTATCCTCTCTATCACAGCTATTTAAAATATCCATGCTATCCACATAAAAGCACAAAAGCTGCTGAGCAACCCTGAGTGACAATTTCAGATGGAACTCAAGATGGAGAAGAACTCATCAAACAATCTCCCTACCCTAGAAAGGAGTCAGAAAATCAGGAGATTTCTGCCTAGAAAGGAGTCAGAAAGACAGAAGACTACACTGACAGAAGACCAAAGACTATATGCTTTCCATCTAGGAAGAGGTAGCATGCAGAATGATTGGGTTGGGATGGGGTCATCCCACATGGACATAACTTGAAACTAGTTGATAGAGGGAAACAAGACAGCCAATAGAGTTGTGAAATAGTATTCTGAATTTGGTCTTTGCAAGGGACTGGGACAGGAAGAAACGCAGAATGACACTATAGATGGATTTACTAGACCTGTAGCTCATGGGTCTCTGTGGAAGACAAGACAGGTACAAAGCATATGAACCAGAATTTGCACTTCATTTCTGCCTTGGCACTATTTTTTTAAAGCATTCTAGTGAACTCTTGCCCTGTGCCATGCTAACTTCTTCAGATGGGTATAGATGTTTCTAGAAGCACAGATTTTATTCCAATATCTGCACAGAACTCTGAGCTTCCTAAATTCTTCTTGCAAATACTTGCACTAAGTTAATAAAGCTACAATTTTGCAGAGTTACAAGACCACATGTTCTGACGGCTCAAAACCCCATTTTTCTAAAGGGAATCTCATAAGAGAAAACTCCAACATTAAGGAAAACACACACAGTAGTCTGCCACCTCCTTAGTTCTGTGAAGCATCAAAAAGCCAGCAAAGTTGGTAACACTAAAGACAACAACTATTTCTCATTTTGAGGCTCAGCTGAAGCTAGTTTATTTGCTTTACTTTCTTCAGTTCCAGAGCAGCAATATATTAACAGCTTGTAAATCAGTGTCAGACACACTATGTGATAGATCCTATATGAAATGTTTATAGTACTATGTGATACTGAGCAAGAAGCGCTCTTAAAAACTACCTCTGAAATTTCATAGAATCATATTCTCAGCAGGTCTCATGAGAGCTACTCCCCAGCCTCCATAGCTGAAAATGAGATGCTATGAGGGATAGCAGAACAATAGCCAGTTCACTAGATGATTCCTGGCATAGTATTATGGTAGCTCGAGAGCCCTGATCACCCTTGACTCCCTGTAGAGATGCTTTTAAACAGAAAAGACAAATAATGTTTATAAGAAGGCCAGGCTTATTAAATAGTACCCAGATCCAGACATCTATTTCAGATGCAGGGATAAATCTGGACCCTCAGAAAGAAAATTTCAGTTCTAAGTTTTGCTATTAGAATTCTGACTGTGTAAGACATGAGATGAAGAGAACTGGTCTAAAGATCTACTATCTGAACAGACAGAATGCACATGTGTTACGAATAAGGCTTAGTTACGGACAGAGCCAGGCTCTTCTCAGTGACAGCCAATGATAGGACAAGGGGCAATGGGTGCAAGCTGGAACATAGGAGGTTCCACTTAAATATGAGGGGAAAAGCCCAACAACCTGGTATGGTGTTGAAAGTAAAAAACACAGTAGTTTTAAAACAGTACTTTGCTACCATGCCTGTACTTACTCACCTACCAGCACCTAGAAATGCCAACATTCATGATCAGAGCATTGCCTTTTATTGGCCAGTTCTCAGCACAGACCTTGCTTGAACATCATTCATTCAAGTTTCACTCCAGCCTTCAACTTCGTGACAGATTTTCTTTGCAACATCCTATGGCAGGGAGCATGGACATTCGCCATGAACTTAGTGATTGGTGTTAAGAGCAGCCTCAATAGCCCAGGATCTCCTCTAGTTCTCAAGAGCTTCTGCCTGAACCAGGTCTGAATTTGTGCCAATGTCTGATTGCAGTAGAAGTAACATTAAAGGAAACCCCTAGGCTAGTCGGCTGTCTTACAACTGTATTAGCCGCACTGTCTTTGTCAGGCTGTTCTCTCTGGAATTGCACATCCACTTAAGTTTATGAATTTGATTTATCTTCAAGATTTAGGTGAGTTTCAGTCTTTGTGGGAGCAAATGAACAATAGCATGGAACAGAAGATGATACAGGAAAGATATATCTGTGCATGAATATACCACACACAGCTTTGTCACGGCACTTCAGTCCTGATTTGCAGACCTTTGCAGTACACATTTCTTGTACAGGGACTACTATATTAGGTGTGATTTACATCATTGTGGGGAGCATGAAAAAATACTGATCTGAACCAACAAAACAAACACTTATTTGAACTGAGGTGTCAGGAGGCACAGATGTATTGCACCACCTGCACTACTTGTAGGATGCTCCTTCCAGTCAATTCTACCACACATTCACTTTGAGCTAACTTGCATGGCGTTAAATTACAATTGTATTGATTTTTTACAGCATTAATTTCATTGTGGCGCTTTGAACTGCTTAAGGCTCTATCCAGAATAGCGTTGAACTCAGGACAAGGAAAGAATGGAGGCATTTTTGATGAATCAAAAGAGGTCACCAAGAGATACTACGTAAGATGCTCCTGTTCAGTACAGCATACCTCAGGCTGCATTTTGCCATGGGTGCCATGGAAGCAGCTGCCTCAGAACTGGTGAACTATCTTTTACAGCAGATTTCAGCATGCTGTTTATTGTAAACCTGGAATTTACTTGAAAGTTTTTTCCAGTTGACATTCGCAAATATAACTGTGAAGACACTTTAGATCTTATGAATGTCCTCTGAGCCCTTGGCAATGAGCCATGAAATTTCCCAGTTGCAAATTCACAATATACAATCTGCACCTGATTTCTAGATAATACAGAAATACTATATACAGGTACAGTGCAGTTCATATGGATGTTCCACTTTGCAGTGATAGACCTAAATCCTGTGTTCTTCAAATCAGTGAGAGTTTTGCTTGAGGAAGAAATGAAAGATTAGGGCCATAGAAAACACAAAGTCAGTAATTCGGCAGCATGATTTTATAGAAATCTTTGTCTAATGATTATTTAATATTGTACTAGGCTATTTAAAAGAATATTCTACAAAGTGTTGGAGCTTCCTTTTCAAAGCTTCTGTAAAATGTGATTTGTAATTAGTAGCTTTAGATGTGTAATGTGTGTGGAGAATATTAGTATTCCATAAAAGCTGCTGTCAGTATAAGTTATATGGAGAAGCACAAAATAATATGAATATTTAATACTTAAAATACTTTGTTTAAAATAGATTTGCTAGATTTTGTAGAAGCTCCACCTTGAAACTTAAAGTTTTCTTTTCCTTTAAATTCTGTTATAAATAAATTAGTTAGAAACTGTGACCATAAATGACCTGAGCACTAAGGGAATATATTAAAATTTACTCTTAAGTACTTCAAAGCATTTCACTTTATTCATATATAGATGCTGGAATTATTTACAAAGCTTATTACTACAGCTCGGGAAATTCCTCACCAGTCTAAATGTTCATAAAAATATTTTGATACTTACAGTAGGTTTCAATTCAGTAAACCTCAGTGACTACTGACACTGCTAACTCTAAGCTTAAAACATGGCCAGTTCCTTAAAAAGATCTGGTTCAACTAGTACTCATTCACTGTGCATCAGAAAAATAGAGACCTTTTTTTTTTGGTGGTTTTACCTTTGTTAAAAATAATAAAACAAAAGCGAGTTTATATGGCCTGTACAGCATGTCCAGGAGCAGCAGAGGGCACTCACACTCTATGGTACACAGCCTGGCTGCTCTGCAGCATGTTTGCATTTTCTGCAGCACTGTCAAGAGCTGTCAAGCCCTGTGCAAGCACAACTCTCCCCTCTGCTTCAAGAAAATTCCACAGAAATTTTATTCTAATTCCCTCTGAATTCTTGGTGTACTTAAGAAGAAAGCTAAAGAAAAAAACCACCACAAATTCCTCGCTCAGACCTGGGAAACCTTCACACATGCATCCTAAGGTTCTCAGGGCCAAATCCAGTGGGTTTTAATCAAGCAGCAATACCAATTCCTGAAGAACTCCCCAACAGATAGAGGGAGCAGGATTTGGCCATCAGGCGTCAGAGAAGCAAGGGACTAAAAATGGTTCTTAAATTGTCTAAAGACGAAGCAAGAATTTTTTAAAGTCAGCAAATAACATCAGTTGATACATGAGCCAGATATACTGATACTAAAATTGTTAATATTAAAAGAATATCTAAATTAATGCATCTTGTGTTCCATACAGTTGTGTGATGGCTTGATTTCTCCCTTCACAAAGGAGTTTTCTCAGCATATTCCCTTTCTGACCTAGATAAAATAAATTCTTATTTTTCATCTACTTCTGTAAGGTAATGGCATGGTGAAGAATGTGATGTGTGCACTACAGATGGCACTGAAAGAATCCAAGAATCTAAAAATACAGTAAGTTTTACAGGAGAGGTTTCGTAAGGTGGCTGTCTGCTCCTTGACATCACTATTCAGCTGGCTATTGGAATGGGACTAATTTAATTAAGAGAACAGCTCAGATAAAAGATTTTTGTCAGATTCTCCAAGTCCTATTCACCTTGCTTGAGAACTCAAGCAAGTCTTCTCTTAAGCAGTCCAGTAATACACCTCCTGTCATGCCAGCTTAGCTGAGCATAGCAACAATAGAAGCAATTGGCACAAAGAAAACTACTGAAGTTAATGTAAAGATTATCATATTATTTTTCCAGTGGTGACCCAACGGTCAAGTCAATTGCTGGCAAGAAATTGTTCACTGCAGTCTTGATCTTTCACTCCTCAAAAGCTCCAGGTGAGTTTTGTTTGCAGTATTTGGTCCTGAAACCCTCACAGCTTGCCACTACCTCATTTCACTCCTCTGCTTTCCAAAGCATCTAAAGAAAAAGCAGCTACTTCCAAGAAATAAACATCAGTTGTGGGTTTGGCAGGTTTTTTTACAGTCATCACTGCTATTGGGGTTTTTTTTTTTTAAGAAATATAAGCAGAATGGTGAGCCATAATACAATTAAAATACAAACCGGATTGTTAATTTGGCTGTGCTCCAACTTCTCCTAGCATGAAATTTGATTTCCTAATAATAAATTTCTGTATGTGGTATCAGTAAGTAATCAAGTACTGTGAATCCACTTTGCTTTTTAAAAAGAAAAGGAAAGAGAAAAAGCTGGAGAAGTTGGCTTTGGGGCTAAACAATAAAGTTCTTCAGATCCCAAACAGAAGCCGGGGAGGTGGGTAAAGAGTAAAGATGAGGGAAGAAATGGAGCCAACAAGAAAAGGGTTAATAGAAGTTTTTCAATCTAACATTCTCAAAGTAAACACATAAACAACAGAAAAAAAGCTTCTATCTGACCAAGGAAGAAGAGCGTTAGAAGGATGTAATGCAATCCCTGCAGCATTTCAAACTCTACTTCAAATCTAGGTCTCTTTCCACATACCATGTTCATTGCTTGCAGCAAAAATGGGTTCTTTTAAAGAGCATGTCCCTTTATCATCATAGAACCAGCAGTTTCAGATTTCATACTTGTGATCTCAATAGCTTGCAGGAATTTATATTCAGAGCACAACTTTGGTGTATAAAACTGGGGAAAAATGTCAGACAATGTATTTGTGTATCACACAGCAATCAGTGAGTGGGTACTGGTGCATTTTAGCTGTCCCAACATTGTCTCTCAGACTTCAGAAAAAAAGGGGAAGACACATAAAAACAAACAAACAAAAAATTGCTTTATGTACTGTTTGAGAAGTGGCAAGGATTTCTCACAATTAACTGCTTACTCTTCTATTATTGAGTGGCTGTTTCCTAAGGAATTTTGCAGTCTTTCAGAATTACCTATTAAAGCTTTTGGTGAAGAAATCATTGGTTCAGTACACCTAAGTGTGTGTATGTACAAACACTTGCACTTTTCATTTACCCTGGTTAACATTCCAAATTATACTTTCACCTGAGATTTGGATTTACTTGATTTCATAAATTATCAGGTAGTCTGCCAGTCCTCCTCAGGCATGAATTTACATGCATTCATGTATACAGAGAGTTAGTGACACACTAAAATATGCACAATCTCCTTGGTACTTTGCAGAAATAAGCTCAGAATGTTTTTTATATTCAACCTTTTCAAAATCTTGATGCCACCTTTTGCCTTCTTTTCAGTACAATGTGATTCAAAAAGAGACACATGATGGTGTCTTCAAGCCTTAGTGTTTCTTTTCTAGTGGTGAAGAAAGAGCACATCAGCTTGCAGCAAGTCATCTTCATGTCCCCTAAGCAAGTCCAAAAATTCCTCCAGAGCCTTAGCAAATGTGTATTAATAAAAATAAAAATAAATACAAACCAAAATTATTTCCTTTTTTTTTATTTCTAGTAAGGCCTGTAGCCAATCTAATATACAAATCTCTGGAAAAATGCACAAGTATGACCAAGGGCAGACATTAAGCATGTTGTACCCCCGAACCCGCAACATAATCTTAAAGAGGAGCCCTGGGTCTGCAATCATGACAGCCAGAAGAGACACTTCAAGCCACAGAGAGGTCCAGGAAAGCAATGGCATCTCCTTCAATAAAATATGTCCACCCACATGAATTCCATTCTTGGATATTTCTCACTGGTACACTGACTTTTTCAAGATGGCACAGGAGCTAACTTAACTTGAGTTTCCTGGATTTTGAGAGATTATAAGCATTATTTACTCCTCCTTTTTTTACCTACCACATTTTTAATTAAATTAAATTCCCCATGCATGGTTAGATATAAAATGCATATTACTTACCTGCATCTTCAGATCCTTTACAGTCCCATGGGTAAATCCATAATTAGTTGGTTTTGTAAAATGCATATTATTTACTTGACAGGCCAGAATGGCTCTAGAAGAACTGTCCTCATGTCTTGGTTAAGTGCATAATTAGGCAGGTTTTTAAAACCCGTATTATGTTTCCCACATTGAAGCCATTGCACTCCATTTGTTAAATATTCATTCTTTAAAAAAAAAAAAAAGTATTATTTACTCCATCGGCCAAGACAGCATGTAATTATATGTTTAGGATGTGTGCAATGCATAATTAAAAATACTCATGAAAATGTATGGAAAAAATTACTTTGCACTCCTAGGTGTTTTTTAAGCCACCAAGTCCTCACCATTCCCACCATTTCCTCTCAAAATACCAAGTATGTTCAGAAGAACAACTGTTTAATGAAAAAAGTGTTCAACCAAGCACTACTTCAGGGGATACTTACACATTTACCTAAACTTTCAGGCTCATTTCATATAAAAAGAGAGTATTTGTGCTCTTTTCCAAGGACAAAGCTGTTTAATAACATTAGAGTAAAACTTTATTTTACACTTCTACTTCCTTAGTCCTCTGGGACAGATTCTCACTAGCATAAAATGCATGTTGTTCCACTGAAGAAGGTAGGGATATGTTAATCAGCAAAGCAAAGGGTCTGAATCACCATGTCCTAGAAATCATGCACTATTACTTTCCAGGGGATATTTCAAGGTGTAAAGGTTAGGAGGTTGACAAGTGCTTGTCAGTGTGTTCATATCATTGCAATGGAGACCTTTCAGGGTGACCATTTCCATGGAAAAATCCCCACAGAAAGCCAACGTTTCATTTTCATGTGACTCCGAGGTCTTATGAGGGATACAGCTTGTGCACAGGCTTTGAGGACTCTGAGCAGGGATGTGCATCACACAATTTCATTGGTTTCAGACCAAAAGCATGAAGTAGTAATTCACACAGCAGTAATTCCAGACGTGTGCCCAAATACCATTCACCTCAACAGAGTCTATTAAACAGCTGGACACATACTGTATATTGCTACATATTATGGACCGGATTCATATGGATACTGAAACATCAGTACCTATTTTACTGAGATACCCAAGTAAGTGAAAAGCCATGCCCTTGTGCATCTGCACTCTCATTCTACCAACAGAGGCTTTATGAAGCTGAAGTTATTAGATACCAGGTTATCAGCAGCGTGATGAAATCTGGTGAAGATTTGCAGATCACCAAAGGTTTAATGTTCAACAGTCAGAGCCAAGTTCAACCTCCTGATCTTATATCATGCTTAGTGCTGCTAAACTGAATAAGAATGATGTGATCTTTAGTAACTTGTGATGTAGCAGCTGTTCAGAAAGAATGATTCACATCAACTTCTTTTTCAGAAGAAAGGGCACCCTCCTAAGAATCTAGTGTTCATTTACTGGAGGCAGTTAAATGAAAATTCATCACCCCTCTCCTCCCATTCACTCTCATTTCGCAGCCTTTCCCTACAGCACCGTTATTTCACCCATTTTAGAGAACACACCAAGACATTATCTGTAGCTCCTCAGCCCCCTGTCCAGGTGTAGAGTGAGACAGAAGCTGTAACGCTATGCCTTGAGGGGAGGTGCCTCCTCCAAATCACAGCTCACAAACCAAAACAAACAAAACAACCAGAAGTCCCATCACATGGCCCAGGTCAGTTAAGAAAGCAACAGCTCCCCTCAAAACCTCATTCACACTCATTTGAGTTCAATTCTTCCCCTGAGCACTTCACCAAAGCCAAGCTACACCCCAAAAGTGTGATGTATTGCATAAGGAACTTGCCATAAGTAGAATGTGATTCCTTTCTGGAATCTGCTCAGGTTATGGGCACACAATCAAATGCAATCAAGGCACTGCAGCTAAACAAGTTAGCACCTGTCAGCTGGGCCTCTAAACCTACCTCTGGAAGTGCCTTTATGTTCCACCCAGAAGCATATTATGGAAAGGGCCGTGCAGTGAAAGATCCTGCCTTCACCCCTGGTTTGTTTGGCTGTTCACCACCCCTCTGCTGCAAGTTGCCACCTTCACATTTCAGCTGGCAAATCCAAAACCGTGAGTGCTTTCATTTGCTTAACTGGAATAAAAAAAAAAAAAAAAAAAAAAAAAAAAAAAAAAAAAAAAAAAAAAAAAAAAAAAAAAAAAAAAAAAGAGAGAGAGAAAAAAGAAAATCAGATGGCTTAGTTAAAACAGATCTCAAAACAAAGTTGGCTACACTAGCACTAAAATGCAGGACTGACTGAATGCTTTTCTTTCTCTCCTCAGACAGCTGGTTAAGTTGGTTCAGGTGATAACCTCTAGGACATCAGTAGTAACAAATAGTTGGAAGGAAATTAAGCCACTGTTGCAGTGCTCCTTTGGAATAGCTCCAGCCTACTCTGTCTGCAAAAGAAAACATGCTGCCTTAAATCCCAGTGGAAAGGGTCTCAATTTCAGTTAGTATTCTCAATAAATATGAAAAAAAAAACATGCAAGGCAAAACCAGACAGGTTCCTTAAACAAAGACTATGACTAATTTTAAACGATGTTGTCCAATCATATTGATCATTATAGCCACTTATATTTACTATAAATCTACTAGAGTTTTCCTGTTTTGTTTCTTTACTTCAATACAAAAACAAGAACTCTCTCCCACAGTCAGCTAGATATTTCCTGAAATAACACATGAGTGGTGGCTATTTTACCCAGCAGGTTCCTTTATCACCACGGAGCAGGAAAGTTGACAGGCTTTGTGTCTGAAATGTAATTAGCTTGGGGGAGTACAGTCATAATGAAAGTAAAATTTACATTATTGCAGGCATGTGATTGTTTGCTCTTTCAAACAGGAGTAAAAAGTGAATTCCAAGGCATATATTTGGGGGGCTTACTCAATCAATATCCTCAGACTTCCTACACGTCTGTTGAGGTGTAGGGAGGCAACTGGAAGTTTAGATCTGGTTTCTGTATGAAAGCTTTTAAGACCTCAAAAGAAGAAATGAATGATGAAAAATGACTAAGACCATTGTGCCTGAGTCCCATTTCAGTCCCATTGAGGATTCACCTGGATTAACAGAGCAGAAGCTCTCCTTTAGAAGCTGATCTAGAGGTTTACAATCCCCTTCAAAGCACAAAAAGTAGCTACCCCTCTTCATTAAAAAAAAACAAAAGGTTTAATTTTCTAAGCTAAATTCTCTTAGCAAATATATTTGTAGAGCAAGGCTCAAACACACTGAAATGCAGCACACTTTGACCCTCTTTTATTCCTTTCTGAGAGGCTGAAACAAGAAAACAGCGTCTTTAGGACGCAATTATTCCATGACCTCCAGTTGGTTCAGGAACAAAAAAAAAGAGCAGTTTGTTCCAGGGAACTCTGTAAACACTTAGGACCCCATGTGACAAACACAACATTTTTACCAATCCATGTTGGGGCATGATATACTTTATATGATATACATTAACAGCAGTCCAGTTCTGCCTCCCATCTGATCCCTGGGATCTCTTTTCTAGATGACTTTTGACTCTACAAAATTCCCACGAAACAAACAGCCTTTTCTCAAACCAAGTATTTTGTAATGAGGTTCTCCACCTATTGATAACATCTTTCCAGGAAACGGAGAGGAAGTCAGAAATTCTTCATTCATATAAACTCTTAGCAGGAATAAAATATTACACTATATCAATGACAGGTTTAGGAACTGCATGGAGATATACAGAATCATATGGTGGGAAGGGGCCAAGAAACATAAAGGTCACTAGGTCATTTTCCCTTTGAAAGAAAATTGCATCCTTTCTACCAGATGTTTGTCTACCCATTTCCAAGCAGAACACAAAAGAGACTCCAACAACCTACTCCAATGATTCTATAATCTCCCTGACCAGGAAGGCTTTTGTGAAATCCTGCCAGAATGATGCTAGTTTCAGTTCAGTCCCATTGATTTGTCCACCACAGACAGGGAGAACAGACTTTGCATACATGAAAAGAACACTCACTCCTGTTCAAACATCAGTGTCACAGGCTAAGTAACCCGTTTCTTATAACCTTTGTGGGATACATTTTATGGGGTTCTGATTATACTCCTCCTTCTCTAAACTGTACCCAACTGATCAAAATCTTTCCTGAAATACATCACCCCAAATAGGATGAAAGGCTCCAGCTGGGACCTTATGAGAAATGAGAAATCAATGTAACTTCTTGCAAATGTTCCCCAAGAGCTGTTGCCCAGGCAATAAAACTAAAGAGAGATATAAACAAGGTTCTTCCTACAAAATACTGTGTTAAACAAGTTGTTATGTTGTCCAAAAAACCCGCAGTGGACTGAACAGTGGTCTTTACTAGAGTGATGCAGCTGGCACTGACACAACTTCCATCATCTTCTCATAATCCCTGCTCACTGTTTCATACCACCAGCAGCAATATAACCAGCATAAAGGGAAGAGGAATACATCTGCTCACTTTTGTTTATCTAGGAGTCCTGACCTTGTCCACTAAGAAGCAGGTCAAAGCATCAGAGCATTGGAGTGAGTCCAGAAGAGGGCCACAAAGGTGATCAGAGGGCTGGAGCACCTCTCGTATGAGAACAGGCTGAAAGAATTGGGGTTGTTCAGACTGGAGAAGAAAAGGCTCCAGGGAGACCTTATAACAAAGAAAATCATCAACAAGTTCATGAAAAGTTAATAACTTCAGTTTAGCCAAGAAGATAAAATATTAAGCATTGGAACGGGCTGCCCAGGGACGTGGTTGAGACACCATAGAATCATTCAGATTGGAAAAGACCCTTGGGATCATTGAGTCCAACCATCAGCCCTACTCTACAAAGTTCTCCCCTACACCATATCCCCCAACACCACATCTAAATGACTCTTAAACGTGTTCAGGGATGGCGACTCAACCACCTTCCTGGGCAACCTATTCCAATGTCTGATCACTCTTTCTGTGAAAAATTCTTATGTAATGTTCAGCCTAAACCTACCCTGTTACAGCTTGAAGTGATTTCCTCTCATTCTGTTGTTAATTTCCTGTTAGCAGAGACCAGCACCAACCTCTCTATAATTTCCTTTCAAGTAGTCATAGGAAGTGATGAGGTCTCCCCTCAGCCTCCTCTTCCTCAAACTAAACAGTCCCAGCTCCTCTAATCACTATTCATAAGATCTATTCTCCAGGCCCTTCACCAGCTTCGTTGCCCTCTTCTGCACTTGTTCCAGCACTTGCATGTCTCTCTTGTGTTGAGGTGCCCAGAACTGGACACTATACTCAAGGTGTGGCTTCACCAGTGCTGAGTACAGGGGGACAATCACCTCCCTACTTCTGCTGATCACACTATTTCTAATACAATTCAGGATTCCATTGGCCTTCTTGGCCACCTGGGCACACAACTGGCTCATATTCAGCTGCTTGTCAACTAGAATACTTTTTAAATATCATCCCTGGAAGTATTATAAGATGGGTAGACACAGTGCTTAGGGACATCATTTAGTGATGGTTTTTATCAGAGTTAGGTTGATGGTTGGACTAGATGATCTTAAAGGTCCCTACCAACCCAAACAATTCTATGATTCTATGAAATACTGTATCTGCACCCCTGCATTGATGTTGATTTTGGTTTAGTGTCATGTTATATGCTGGGAACGATGTTATTATTGGGCCGGTTGGTTTTAAATAGAAAAAGCAATCAAGTTGATGAAGAGGCAGTACATTTTCTTTCCATCTCCCTTTGCAGAAAAGATGAGGAATAATTTCAAATTTGGTTGAAAAGTATGAATATTTTACTGATTTTGGCAGTTGCCAATTATGACAATGCACCTCTCCCCATCTTCTTGCCATGCACAGGGATTATGACTATATGGGCTATACATCTGCTGCAACTATTAACTACATTTTGGGATCTTTGCATAACCCTTTTGAAGCTATTTTTTTCAGATTGTGTGCAGACTCAGGCAGTCACTTTTGCCATCATTCACATACCACTCCATAGACCGAGAGCCTGTTATTTGACAAGTTTTCTTTGTGATCACAGAGACGGTATAGACTGATATACAGATGTGTGAGATATACTGGGTTCTGAGGAACAACATGAGCTGCACTATAGAGAAGCCAGCATAGATCCAAAAAGATATGAATTTCCAGACAACAGACAAGATAATCCAAAAGACATGCTGGCAGTAATAACACCAATGAAAGGTGTTTAGTTGCTAAACAGTAAAATTGGTTCATGTTCTGCTGAAAAGTAGAGTGAATTAGCATTTAGCTGTAATCTAATGTAGCAAACTGTGGTCACTCACAGTTAACGTCACAGGAGCATCCCTTATTTCTGACAGAACAATGTCTGCTTCACAGCTGAAATGGTGCTCTCCTGATCCACAAGCACAGCTTAAGCCTCTGGATACAACTTGTGTTGAATGTACAGTAAACAATTACAAATAGCTGTTGACCAAAAGATACTACAGTAAGTATAGGAATCAAATGCAGTGGTCAACATATTGGAGTTTGATATTTTCTTGTTGTCACCCTATGCAATTAATTTAGAACGGTTTCTTAATGAATGAACTTACAAACTGGTATTATTACATCCTTTGAAGTAAAAGTAGGTCTCAATCTGCCTATTTTATTTTTATTTTTTCCTTTTCCTTAAATCAGCAAATCCGCTACATAGCCTCTTGCTGATTTTAAGAGGCATATGGTTCTTAATCCAGCGGTGTATGAATTATGGCAGTAAATGGCTTTGAAAGTGCCTCGAAAGCAAAAATATGGAAATTTCCCCCCCAAGAGACTAGGATGAGCAGTCATTATTTTTGCAATTGCAGAGAACACTGCCCAAGTGTTCCAAGACTGTGTGTGTATAATTGTTTGTCTCTTTTTCGCTTTGAAGTATTTTTTTTTAAACTGTAAAACCTCAGACACACTCAAGGACAGCTTCCACAGTTTGGTCAAGAACACTAGCATATCTACATATTCACTAAGTCATAAATCTTCTATACTTTGGCTATGCATATATGACACATGACCCTTATTTCTCCCTTGTGGTTGCACTCTGAGAGACAATAGAGGTCCACTAAAGCACACAGCTTCCCTCTTAGGTAATATTTCATATGTATCTCTTTACAACTACCAACACATCAAGGTAACTGAGCTGCAGTTCTGGGAGGGGAGTTTAACCATAATTGTCTTAAATTGTCTAATTTGGATAAAATGAGCAAGAAAATTCCCTCAGCTATTTGTTAGTATAATAATGTCATCTATATGTTTCTTGCCTTGTGGTATTCTGTTTTGTAAAGGGGAATGAACTATACTCTGAATCCTTTGGATATTTGGTTCGATCTGTCTGTCAGACATTAATTAGTTTCATAGCAATCTCTCACTGCTGTCTTGTGGAAAGACAGCAAGACTGAAAAATAAGCCAGGATGACAAAGGGAGAGCTTGACTTGCTTCTGACCAAAGAAATCTGTCATTAAGAAAAGGTTCAGAACTCAGATCTGAAGCTCCTTTGCCTGCCTGGTGGGAGTACAGCTGACTGGATTAAAACATTAACACGTTATTATACACAAAATCATCTTTTCAAAGAATGGCCTATTTGCTCTTTTATTTCTATGTACATAAACAACTGCAGAGAGGGAGATTTTCAGAGCAGAGCACTGGAACTCAACCATGCGACTCTCACTAATGACAGTGGCTGTTAGGCAGCCAAAACGCCAAACGAGGTTTCCAAATTAACCTTAAAATAACATTATGGAGGCCTCAGTAGCAGCTCTGTAGTTAAATCCATATTAAAATTTGCACTTGGGGCATTGCTAATGTCCCAGGATTTCCTACTCAAATTACTCTGCATCATCTCCCTATTTTACAGACTGAGGTCTAATTCTCTGCTTCAGAACAGCATTTTTAACACTCGTACAGAGCATATTTGCAGCACCAGCAGAAAAGTGCTACAACAGAGCAGAGTCATGTAATAACTCTCCAGGAGACAAGGAAATTTGTTCACGTGTATTTAAATATATTAACTTTCACTCAAAAAGAAAATTTAACCTGTCCTATTGAAAAATCTAGAGTTCAGACTCCCATCTTAAACTGGCTGATAGTAGTAAAGAATCGTGTGCCCTAAGTCACATATACACATTTGTGTATATATTTTGAAGATGAGCCTTTTGATATTTTTTGACATAAATTTCATTTTTACTTTTCTACACCTTCATCAGACAAGATCAACATTTAGCTCAAGACAGTGCATTCCCTTTGCAGCAGCGCCAAGCCTTTTTCTCACTGTCCCCTCCGAATTTCAGCACTGAAGTGGAAAGCAGCTCCCCATGTTTATGCCCCTGTATGCAAAGATCACTTCTAGTATGCTAAAATGTGGGATTTTTCCAAATCTGTACTGCCTTCCTAACACTATCCTCCTATACCAAACCCTCCTCCATGAAGCTCTACCCTAACTCTCTCCCACTCACCACCACAAACCTTCCATCCCCAAAGGCTTGTGTCTGTCCATAAATGTGACCCACCAAAACTATCCATATCTTTTCTTCTTGGGTACCAGCCTGTACTTGCCTCCCAATGTCATTGCTGCCTCAGTTGCCCTGACACTCCGCATCTGTGGGAAGTTCAACTTCCACCTATGCTATATGCTGCTACGCTATTTCTTCAATCACTTGGTGATCCCTTCTTTCTTATCCCTCACAGGTTCCTGAACATCTGATAATAAAGCAATTTTATTTAGATTGCTAAATGAGAACACTAGATTGATGGGTTGTGTTTTTACATGAAAAATAGCTATCAAGCTTACATTACAACACTAGTTTGCAAAGCAGGCATGACAATAAATAAATTTTATTTAAAAAATAAAAAAATAAGAGGGGGTAGAAGGAATGGGACTAAACTAATCAAGTCTTCTCCGAGGCATTTAATCCTCAGTGTGTTTTAAAGAACAAGTAGCAAGACCAGGACTTTCTCAATCAACTGCAGAAAAAAAAAGGGAAATGATCTGGCAGTACACAGCCTGAAATACATCCCTCCAAAGATGGATTCAACCGTGAACAGGTCTATCACCTTGCTCCTCCAAAAAAAAAAAAACAGGAGAAAAACTGTTTTATTCAAAATATGGGAGCAGAGACAAGATCACCAATTCTTTTGTTTTGCTTAAAACAATTCAATAATGGGTTGTGCTAGAGACGTAAGAGTGTTTGGAGTCAGGGCTGGCAGCTACCAAAGGGAAGGGGCAGACGTGAGCACTGCAGAATTCACCTGATGGACCTCTCATACTGATGCTCAGGGGAAGACTGCTCAATAGCCTGTCATCAGCCTTATGACAAAACCAATAAATTCACAGTTTTTAAATACTTAACCAAATTCCAAACCTTTTTAAATTTAGCACGCTGCTGGTGCCTACACACTGAGAAAATAGAAATGAACATGATACCAAACCAAATTTTCCATCAACTATCTCGTTCCATCTACTACTAAAATGACAATAGGCAAATTTACCAGCAAACTACTGGGTAAATCAGTAAGCAATGTATAAGCTTTGGACAAAAGTGGACAAACCCAACAAGATTCTTCAAGGTGAATGGTTTAGTTAGAAGACCTTTCTCGTGTCTCACCAGAGATCTGATAAATACCTACAGGAGTTTTTAAGTGCTCATTTAAGGCCACTTGCTATCCTACAAATTCCTTGTATAAACATCCTTTATTCTCCAACATAGTCCTGCAACGATTCCCCTAAGCCTTTCATTTTAACTTTAACTTCAGAACGTTGGTAAAATAATTAAAAGTGAGACTTCACTAAAATACGAAGAACATGCCCAATTCCCTACTCATTTGTAACAGTATCTTATTCAGGTTCCAACAATTTCAATATTAGTTCCTCTGACCTCTGACACCAATGGGGCATTTTAAGGGAGTTTGTAGTAATGCAGCCGTGCCAACAGCTTTGAGTGCCTTGTGTAATTTACACACATACACACAAACACTTTGGTTTATCACTAACCAGAGATGAATGAACTGGAGAAGAGCTTCCTTGTTGGTAAAAGGAGGCTAGCCTGCTCTTCAAAATATTTCAGTCATTTTGCCACCCTGAACCCTAATCTAAATCAGGCTTAGAAGGCAGGAATATTGGGTGTGTTTGTGAGTTTGATTCTAGCTAAATATGCCATGGATAAGAAAACCCTTTACTTGATTGATTTACAGTGCTTCTTCCTCAAATGAAATTTAAATCTCATGTATTTGGGGAAAAAACTCACAGAAAACTGCAGTAAGGTTACAATTTCTTAATGGGAATGCTTAAATAGGGGTTCCTAAATCCATATATATCTGTTGATCCTGGCACTCGCACCAGAGAATCTCCTGGGCCAAAACACATCAGACCACATTTCAGAGGGCTACCTTCTGACATTGCCAACCCATGAGGTACAGTAGGAATACCAGAACTTCAGGAAAGGCGAGTTACATCAGCCTTTCCAAATCTCCAGCAGATTGTTTCATGGTCTGGGTAAAGATATCATCCAAATCAGTTCACACATTTTCTTAATAAGTACTTGTGTCAAAATGTTTCAGTTGTCAGAATATTCACCTCTGAGCCTTGAGCAAGTAAGTACAAGTCCACATATTATTTTATCCATCAATATACTGTCTGTATTTTTGTCTATGCATTCCTAAAGTACCCATCACCCTGATGCGTAGGTGCCAGTTCTCACCCCACGTTAGCTTGACAGCACTGACATCAGGGAAAACAGCACTGTACTGTGCTTCATCTAAAACATGAAACCACGGCTACTTCTGACCATCTCTAGTAGCTATTCAGGTGGAAGCTGGTGGCTCCACTTCACGAGAAGTAGGAGGTGTAATCCCTTGTTTGGGTCACTGTTCCCTTCCACAATAAACCAGGTTATAAATCTCAAGCCTGGACAAAAATTTTCCTCATCGCAGATGGGCAGATGGCTCACGTGGCAAGCTCACTATCAAGTTCTTAGGGAGACTGGTAAGTATGAAAGAAACAACATATATAAACAAAATCTATTCTATTCTTTATCCTAAACAAATCCTAAGCAAGGAGCACACGCTCTTCACAGAAAAGTCTATCCTTGTGTTCAGACAGCGCCTAAAAAAGGTATAGAATAGCAGCCCCTATAGCACCAGCACCATTTTAATGGCTGAATGCAGAATTAAAAAACAGGCTTTGCTTCCAGGTGCAGACAGATGTCTGATGTGAAGATATTGGCTGTCTCTTACCAAAAATGACAGGCATTTTTGGTAAGGCTTTTCTTAACAGATGGCACAAGCTGGGTCCTACTGACAGTAGCAGGATCTGAGGGTATTCAGTGCACAGCAGGATCAGGCCCAAAGCATGGGTCTGAACACCAGGTTTCATCCACATTGTTAAGAAAAGTTATTGGTGTGAAAAGGATGTTCAGACACTAAGCATCAGATTCAGAAAAAAAGACCAACAAACCTTTATGGTATATTGTGATGCTTTCTTTTGTATACTGTATCAATGACTGTGTGGCTTGCTGAAAAACCAGCCCTTGGTAATTGTCAGGGAACTTCATTCCGAGTGCAGGCTCTACTGGAAATTAATTGCTTCAGTGCAATCTGAACCACATCATAAATGTCATGTAGAAGTTGCAGGGAGTGAGGAGGCAATGACAGCTCTATCCGCACTGTTTCATTTAAAGGTGGGTAAAACACACTGCGACAGAAGTGCTCTTCATCAATAATTTAGTCCGCAGTGTAAAGCCAAGCCTTGCCAAAGATGCCAGGGGAGCAGCTACCTCCCTGGTTTTAATGACACCAGCAGGGAGGGGTTGAGGGGCCAGCTCAAATCAACATTCATTGCACATCTGGGCATGTCGGCAGATGAAGATATCTAGGACTGAGCTGACAGGACAAAGGGTTGAAAAAAGAAGTGTAACCTAGAAAACCTTTACTTTGAATTCTTTGTATAAATTCAAGGGGGATGACAGTTCCTAAGGTCATCTTACATAATAAAACTACAGTGATCTACATAGAGAATTTTAACTCTTTCCAACACATAATCAAAGAAACCACAAGTTAATTTTATATTATTCACTTTATGAATGTAAAATGCAGAATCCTTAATTCTCTGAAAAGAACTATTTTAATGAGCAGAATGTTAACATTTATATGCCTGACTTCATCGTAATAACCCTAATTACAGTATCATGGAAGCCCTACTGTACTGGAGGGTCACTGGAGTTCCTATTATAACCCTTATCTTAGGGGAGTTTAATATCTTAGCCATTTTGCAGTACATCACCTGAAACTTGCCATACAGGTTAGCACTGTTTTACTCCCCCTTAAAATTATTGTTTTGTAGCAGTTTAGTTTGGTTCTTAAACAGCTCCCACTTGCCAAAAATGAGAGTTTTTACTGCTTTTATGACAGTCTCTACACGAAAGGCCGTCTACTTGCTCTGCAGAGAATATGGCGTTCAGGTGCAATGAGACAGATACATCATCATACCAAACAACTCTATTCCCACCCTAGGAGGTTACAAAGACTTGTAGTTAGAACATGGTTGAAGCTATCCCAGTTTGCAGTTTCACTGTGATTCTGGCAGAGCTTTTAGGCAGCAATCTTACATTCTAGGTTATACACTGGACACCTATGTTTTGTCTGAGTAGATGAGGACTCAGGTAATCTTTACACAGTGGCATGTAATACCAAAGCAGTGGAAAACAAATGGGGGCAGACAGCTTCAATCTTAGTGAGGCATTAGTTACAGATTATAAAATGTCAAGGCGTTCAGTTGCCATCTACATCTGTATAGCAAATTCCTTTTGTCCAGACAAAAGTAGAGTCAAAAATCAACCACTTCCACCTCTAATGTAGCCAGAGAACTTTCTCCACCAAATTTTGCCTCTACAATAGTAATAATCCCCACTTCTGGCAAGTTAAAACTACATTATTTAACATCACAGTACTTAGAGCTATTTATATCATTGGAATGATAAAATTTTTTTCTTGTCCAATAAAACTGCATAATTAATTTGCTTCTTATTTTCTGCTCACAAACCATTTTTGATAAAATGTTAGGTGCTTTCCATGATCTTCAAACCCTCTAAATAATCTAGACCACATCAGAGCTGTGCTCACAACAGAAGCTTCATCAGTGATAACTTCATTGAGGACTACTGCAGGTTTCACTCCCAATGGGGGTCATATGGGAAGGCAACAGACAAAGGAGTCACGGGAACACAGTAGGTGGCATCTCTCCTAATTGCATCTGACATTCCACTTTCATTTTCCCAGCCATCAGAAGATATAAAGTGAGTAATCCAGTTCTTAATAATAATATTAAAATGCTAATGGCACCAGAAGAGCCCTCTGTACTGCAGTAGTATAACATTTACATTCTGGAAAAGTTAAACAGTACAGGTAGACAGATCATCACTGACTCAGCTGATGATTTCTAAGAGGGGCCCTGAACAAGAGCAGGTCATAATAATTGTATTTGTTGTCTGTAAGTGGGGAAAAAACCCTATTATCCTTTCTTAGAAAGGGAGATGCTCGTGCTTATTCCACCCTGCAGTGACCTCCTCTGGAGGCCTGGCTTTCCATTAGGGAAGATACAGTGATGCTAGATGCTAGAAAATGCATCTCAAGATAAAAGTCTTCTAGACCAACGATTTATTTTTCTCTCCGCATAGCATCATAAGCACTCACCCACTGCATGCTGCAAAACTGGATCCCATTTTGTCACAGCATGACCTGTGCCAAGCGTCTCCAAGAGGACCCCATCCTTCCACACTCCTGCTACTTGCTCCCCAACACCAGGAGAAAAAATGATGCTATGTGGCCAGTGGTTCTTCTCAGTGTTACTGTTTATGCTGATAGATTAAAAGGATATACGATAATTATCTGAAAAACAGATCAGAAGTTAAGTCTAACTCTCTAAAAGCTTCCAGATTACATTGTTCACTGTAAATATGCGATTTACTGGATAGGTCATTCAAAAGCCTATTCCAGAGTTGGTTCTTTGCTCAGTACCTCACTTTTGGGGAGAAGCCTGAATTTTAAAGCAATAGAAAACTAAAGCTGCACTTCTTTCTCTGCTGAATTGCAGAAAACTAGGAGTCCTAATTATAATAAACTCAGATAATAATAGAATCCTGCACTACTAATGTACATGCAGAGAGATTAAAATAAGGGTGTGCATGTGCACTAAAAAGGATAACCATAAAGCCACGCGTGGCAGACTTTTCTTCTAAAGTGCCAGGCTAAGCAGAGCAATTTAACAAACACAGGGAACATTATTTAAAAAAAAAAGAAAAAAAGAAAAAAAAAAAAGGCCAAAGAGAGATCCACCCCATAAACACAGCTCTTAAGTGTGTTTTTAAGGACCAAGTCTCTTCCACTATAAATATTTACACCTTGGGCAAAGCAAGGCTGTGAAACCAGGATGTAAGGGCAGTTGAGTCATCTGAGCAGGCATAAAGAACTTCTCGATAGGCAAAGCAGCAGAGGTTCAGGACCTCTTAACTGCAGCAGTCAAGTGCATTAACTTGTTTAATTTTAAACGGCTATTGCCAGACTCCCAGCTGGTGCAGCCTGGCACAGCTCCATGGATTTCAGTAGAACTACTACAACTGACACTAGCTGGGGATCTGGCCCAGTTTCTCAATTTGTCAAAAAGACAGCAATTCTTCGGGCACACTCCTGTCCTATGCAAATTGTTGTAACATCACAGGCTTCAAAAGTTACAGAGTTATGACAATTCACACCAGACTCACTTCTGCATCTTTACGCTCCTTATTATGTCCACTGCAGGATTCCTTCAGAAGTAATATCATTATGTACCCCAAGTGTTGAACTCTGTAATGAGAAAGCTCCTCTTGGGGCAGCAAAACAATTAGGCAGAGTTAGAAATTCTAACTATAGAAAGAGAAAACTTCTCCAACGCTCTGTGCACAAAAAATAACTGCAAAAGCAGAAAAAAAAGTCTAGAGGACAACATATCAGAAAGGGCTGGAGAGCTGGGAATACCTGCAGTTTTCACACAAAAGCCACTTCAGCTCTGTTCCTGTCTCCTCCATCTGTGAAATGGGTCTAGGGAACACTCACCTCCTAGGAGTGCTGCAAGCCCAAGCAGCACTCTGAATGCACCATCATTTTACTAATGCAATTTTGAAGGGTCAAAGAATAGTAAATATCTAACAAAATAGACTATCCCAGTAAAAGTGACACTGCAAGCAGTTAAAGCACTGAAAATGGTAATTTTATACGGCATGAAAATCAGCAATTTTATGAAGAAATTACTGTAAAATAGCAGAAATACATAATAATGGCACTTCTAACAAAAAAAAAAAAAAAAAAGAGAAAAAAAATCAAAGTCAGAATCCTCTCTCCCAACCCAATGCCCATCACGCAGCCCAATAGACTTAATCTGCCATAAAGCCAAATACTTCCCAGAGGAGGTGATCGTTAGTTTGAACATTAATTTCCCTTCCCCTTTTCTTATGTATCCATTAAGTGGAATAACAAGAAATGTTCATGGCCATAAGGTGTATTTGATGGCAAGGAGCAAAAGAAAATGTGCAATTAAAAGATGTAAATGATAAACTGCATAACTTCTCAGTTGGCTTGACCAATATGTGGGACTTCTGGGACACTCATGTTTTGTTCTTCCATATTGAGGTCAGTGAACTGCAGAGACCCAAGGATGGAAAAAGTTGGAGGGGAAGAGAGAAATTATTAATGCTCCATCTTTTTTGTGTTCACTTAGATTTGCAAAACATGTTTCTTGAATGAGTTTGAAGCTCAACATATAAAAAGCTGACTATTTATATATTTGATTCTTTAAAAGCAATTAGGAATACAAAGCAGATGGTACAGCATTGTAGATTTCCCTTTTCATATTGCTTAAACACTAGAGATCAATAAGTCTAATATAAACAGATGATTTCCATAGCAGGGTTTATAATTAGCTGGCACTGAATGTGTCCAAACTCTAAAATAATTAGCAGAAGCATGTGGCACACCATTAAAACCTTGTGGCTTGTCTGCATTTACATTTATAATTATTAAAGTTAATTATGATGCTTGTGGTGTGGTTCCAAGCTCCTTTACAACTTAGATTAAATATTTTTTCAGCCCTACTTTTTCTTTCAGCTTGCCAAATGCCAGCACTTTCAACAAACTTCATGTCATCAAAAAAGAAAAAAATGGGGGTTATTTTTATAGGAATGACCGGCATGTTTTCTTACCTAACAGTTTTATTTTTCTAAAGGGCCACAACACAGGAATTGAGTAACTCATCATTTTGGAAAAAAGAAAAACAAAAAAATTCACGATTTGAGGTAATAGTTTTACTGTTGTCTCAGAAAACCATTATACTTAAGTCTGATGTACTATTTTAACTAAAATGCAAACAAAGATAAAACCTTTTAGTCAAGCAAAACATCTCAATGACATTCAAGACTTTACACCAAAGTAAATCTTACTTTTATGTGCTCTGATGCTGGACAAACCACAGTGAAAAAGGCAGCGTGACTGGGTACAAACATCATACATTGGGCAAGGACTTTTGAAGGTCTGATTTGGGCTTGTAAGTCTCTTGCCAATATTTGAGCTAAGGAAGCTGCATTCAATCTATCTAGCTACTTAGGAAAGTTATTTTCATAAGCATCCATCATCAAGACATTCTGTGACACATCCAGAACCCCAAAGAAGTTGCACTGTTTGCATAATGTCTTTTTTCAATTATTCATTTCTCTGAAATTTTCTTTTATTTAATGTAAACAAAGCTAAATTCAATGCTGCCCTCTAAACGTCATTGAGTCAAGTAGGATAGATGCCCTATAGAACAGTGACCCTATGGAAGATGATGCTTCCAGAGTAAAGGCCTCATGATTCAGGGACATTATCTTTTTACCCAGACAGAAGCAGCACTCTACTGGGTAGGCAAGTAAAAATAAATTTACCAGTCTGCCTTCTGATGTAAATCATCTCCTACTGTAAGATTACGGGACTGTATCTTCTGAGCATAGCTTCAAGAGAATAGTGACTCTTCTATAATGCATCAATTTGCCCATGTGAAATTCCCCATCACATCTTTATTCTTCTGTTCTGCCAAATGTTTGACATAGTTCAGCTGCCCAGCTGAGTGGTTAAATCGAATGCTTTCCTGCTGTAATGTGCGGTATGAAATGTTCATTCTTGACATGGTTCAACTCTGAAGTTGCCAGGTGGGAACTTAAATTTTTCCAGCCAGTTTTTCCCTGAAAACTGTGCAGTGAAAGGCATACCTTCCCTACTTTCTATTCAGGTTTAACCACCAGATAAGCACAAGTCACGCAGATAAGCATTTGTGTAGCAGAAAATGCCACGAGCACCAAATACCAGCAGTGGGAAGCATTCTGACACACCATTCCCAGAGAGAGCAAAACCTAATATTTTGCATACAAGTTACATGATTTTGATCAGCTGCTGGGGTTTACTTGATGCAGTGGGGTACCTGAGAACAGGATAAAACCCTATACCTGGATAGAGTAAGTTAAATGTGTGGATTTTTTCAATGAAAGGCAATAAAATATTTCACAGAAGTCAGAGAGGATTAAGGTTAGCCTTTACAGATATTGAGCCTTCCACCTCCCAGGTGCTAAGTATTTCACATGCTCAAGTAGTCCCTTTTCTGAAATCAGGAGGAACACCTGATTTCTACTATAGTGCAGCCTCCCCACTTTTTGAATGCATTTCTGTTCATTGTATAACATGTCCATCATGAACTTCTTGGCCCTCATTCTTGTTTCCTCTGGCTCAGGCCAGACCTGGAGATGTCTGGAATGTGACAAGGCAGTATTAGCCTGCCAACTATATTCTGTTAGCAAATTTATTTTCTTCTCCTAGACTGATGATAAAAATGTCATGGTGTGATGCTTTAGCAGGCCCAAGAGCTGCCCACCTACAGCTGCAGGGCTTGAAGAGAGCTCAGAGCCAAGAACGCCATAAGGAGAGCAGACAGCAACTCCACCAACTTTGCTCCTTCTGTATTGCTTATTCTCCTGCTAAATGATGCAATGTGACCCCCTCAGGGATTCCAAGTCTGATCATGTTTTTCTCACTATTTTTTTCTTTCCTACTTCCTCCTTCTCCTTGACTAAAGCAGCCCAAACTGCTGAATTTTTCATGAAAGAGATAATATCATTGTACATAAGATAATGGCATTCAAATACATCCATCTGCTTGTTAGCTCTGACTACATCGATTGTGTTTCTTCTGAAAGATTATTTACCAAAAGCGGGGGGAAAGGGGGAGTAGGAGGGCGGGAAGAAAGGTTCTCTTTTGTGGTATAAAATATGCACATTTTCATAACTCAAATACAGATTCCCTTTTACATACTTCAGATAAGAGAATAAAATGAACTGAGAAATTAAGAAAAGCACCCTTGAGGTCTTGCCAGGACAAAAGTATTTCCTTCTTCCAATGTTTCATTAAAAATCTAGGCAGGTTTTACACTAAAACACTGTTGGTTTTTTTTTTTCTTTCAGTAAACAACACCTTATTTCAGAAGTGAAATACTGCATGCCAATGATTGGACTTTTTACTAGCCTAAAAGTTTTTCGAATGTGATCTGGAGGATTACTCTAAGGTATCCAGTCTATCTTACTTTCCCATACAAACTGCCTAACCTAAAGTAATCCAATTTATCATTTTATTCCTTTTTTGGCTATTCCAACAACACCGAGTAAGACCATATCCAATTACTGAAAATCTGATGAAAAATTACTCTAAAAAGTAGGGCAAGTGAATATATTTACTGAATTTCAGATGCTCTAGATAAAAAGGATAGCAAGACAAAAACTGCCTATCAATTGTACACACACAACTGCTTTTACTTAATTTCCTATAAGTTGTGTACAATAGTCCCTGGTTTTGAAGTTTCATTTCAGCAAACAATATATTCTAATCAGCTTGTTTACATTTATTACAGACACATCCTAAAATCCGAGATGTGCTTTGTGCTCTTCCTTTGACCTGTTTAGCACAGTAACTACTCTAGAGTCCTGCCATCTTAGGTTATTTGAATAACTCTTGTTTAAAGAACAACTACAGACCAAATGCTGTTTTGCAGATCGTCTTGAGCACATCTCAATGCTTAGTGCTGAAATGGCAAACACAGCAATTAAATGTAAATGACAGCAGTTGATCTGATTATTTCCTTCCCTCCAATCTCCTTTTTATTATAAGTTTGCATATTAAAGAAGGAGGGAACAACACCCCTGCACATTTGTCCCTTTGTTTGCTGTGGAGGAGGTCTGTGCAGAGTGTGCCTCTTGCAGTGATTCCCAAAACAGAGAAAACAAGAAGGAATCCTGATTCACAGGGAACTTCTACGCTGCAGTCTCCAGCCCATTCCCCTGTCTACTTTGCTTTGGGTTCCCAGGAGTCGCCAAATGCAGCTATCCATTCCCTATAAACCACTGCATTCTCAGAGGTGTGGGGAGAAAAATGTGTTTTCCTGGAGCCAGGCATAATCATTCACAGTGCTTCCAGATAGGAAACTGAGCTCATGCCTTCCCTTTTCAGCTGTTGAGCTTGTTTTGTACCACTTGAGAGTTTCTTCTCTTTCAGCCCAATTCGTTCTCAACCAACTTCCACATCATTAGCAGAGTTATGCCTGCCCGAATCCTAGAGCATATGTAATCCCACAGGCTGGCCAGAGAGTAGCATCACCAGTAACTAGTGCTGGCTCCAACATACTCTCTGTGGTGGTTTCCTAAAGCAGAACTTCATCATGCGTTGGACACGGATGCCTAAATTGTTCCTCAGTTATAATGTGGTTTCTTTCAAAATTGAATTTAGTACAACCACATATAAAGATAATGTGATTTAATCACAGTTATTCAACAAGGGCAAAATTATTCACACATTTGTAGTTGTGAATTATTTTTCGGCTCCATTGACCAACATGTCTCACTTTATGCTGTAGTACTCTATATTAATAGCTGATGGTGAATTTCGCAACTGATGGCATCTGTGTAACTACCAGAGAGTGATTTTTTTTTCTGGACAAATGCCTCTCCTTTTCTCTGATCTCTGATCTGCTGCCTGTCATAAGTTACCTATGCAACATGTACTGTGGGAGCTTTATGTCCTAAATACAGAAGACGTGTCCAGTCCAGTAAAATAGTGCTTTTATAATGATTGCTTCAATAGTGTTTGTGCAATCTCTTTGCAAAATCTTGTTATTTGTGATTCTTATCCTACAACTTGATATGCATAATAGCTTGAAGGTGCTGGTGATGGAATTTTTCCAGCTCTTTGATGTGCCAGCAATGACTTGTCCATGTTTCACAGCCGCAGACTAATGTGGAAATTACTAAAGCAAAATAAACACTAACTCTGGTATTCTGTGGGATACCACGCAGGTGTCAATTTATGATGCAATCTCACATGCAAAACACACATTTTTAATTCAGCATATGATTTCTTAGACATCTGATAGTCTCTTAAATAGTAAATTAAATCCATTATCCACACAAATACGTTGATTCCAAGGCTATACCTTGCACATGCTTTTCCAGCTATAGACTAGTGCATAACCTTGCTTTTCTTTCAGCTGACGATAAATCTGTAGACTTTAGCTGCCACAGCAAATTTGTTGGTCGTGAACTAGAGGTCTTCTATAGTGTGTGCAACGAAAGCACAACCAACTGCGCAAAGAAGTTCACATATAACCTTCTCTTTCAGTGCTGTGGAGGCCTTCAATCTGCTCAGGTTAAAGAGCTTGCCAGATGTTCAAAATTTAATAAATATTCCTGGCATCATGTCTCTAGTGGCATCATCAATCATTACTACAAAGAACAGTCCAAAGAACAGCCTGTGCCAAAATATACCTTTGCTTGACTCCTTTTGCTATTACAAATGGATCCAACAGAGTGCCAGCCACAGCCTCTATCCAGCACACCATTGTGCAGATGACAGATAATTTCACAAACTTTTCTGGACATCCAGGAGTTCGGAAATATTGCCAACAATTTTCACAGAGCTAGAAGTCTAATCGTATCAAAAGCATCGTTAAGGTCAATGAAAACTTGTTACATGAGTGTGTTTTTCCCTTGGTATACTTTTTATTGAACAGCTGGGGAGAAAACAGCTAATATTACATCCTACACCCTCTTAGATGATGTGCATCACCTTAATATCTGTAACACTGATCATATTGAGTCAGCATTTTGACCTTTTCCTGAAATTAGAATTGCTATAGAAACATCTTTGCATACCAGACTACCAGAAAACTAAGGTGTATTTGAAATTCATAGCCTAAGGGCACATAATTTAGGCATGTGAATATGATGATAGGCATCTATTCCCAGAAGAATTCAAGTTCCCAAATTCCTACAAATTCATTTGAAAATTCCAGTTTTAACTGTTATTTCTCTATGCTCCTCCCTAAATTGTTTTGTACTCAAGTTTACTGTTATAAAAGTGCTGAATTCAACTGTGAGGATGTTAGAAGAGAACAGCCAAGTGAGGCCTTGCTGGTGTACACTTTGGGCTTTTTTTTTTCAGAGAATTTAGGATACTTGGTTTTCTAGAGTACATGGAGTGACTATTAACATGGCCTTATGGTAGCTGATGTCTTAATTCCCTTTACTTTATTCCTCCTCAATTTGATCATCTCCCTCCTGTCATGATATGGGCTATTTTTAGCTTCTGAAGAACTCTTGCCCCTACTTTTAATGCAAGTACATAACTGAAACACATGCAAGTATATAACCGAAACACAACCAACAAGAATTATGTTTAGCAAATGCAAAAAGAGAAAGGAAATTGCCTTCTACTACTCCATTACAAAGAATGTCCAATAGAAGGATCAGTTTAGTGGAATTAAAAGTGAAAAGGGCACTTTAACCAGCTCAGATTCTGACATGTCTCGTCACCTGCTACCTATTATCAGCTTCAGTCAATAATTGTTTAAATAGGAGCAAAAAAAACCCCTGAATTACTTATGTATGTGTTCCTTATGTATGTATGACTGCATTCGCCTAACATTGCTCTGCATTAACAAGTACCTACTAAAGTTAAAAAGCTAACTTTTGAGTTAGTCTTTTAGCTATTGTGCAAGAACAGAAGCTCTGCACCTCATCTATACGTAACAGTTAGTTTTCCCAATAGCAAAGAGGTATATGGAGATTCTCATCCTGTTGCCAAATTAAAGCCTAAAAAAATTCTCAGTTAGGAAGTACTGGGCCATTCTGCCCCTTTTCAAGGTCTTAGGCTGGGCATTAGCCTCATTGCCATCTCAAGGAGTCACATGAAAAAATTCAGCATGTCTAGGGCTCCACAAAGAGCACAGAACAAGGCTGCTTGAGATGTAATTGAGGGTGCTGAAAAATTGCTCATAGAGCTCAACTGTTACTAACATCAAAAAAATATTCAAATCCCTTAGTTATTTAGATGCATTCAAAGTACATAAAGGCAAGCTATGTAATAAAGAAAGAGATAAATACTTTTTTGCAATGGAGGGAGGACGAGCACCTGTCTGAAGATAGTTCTCTCTTAGCAGTTGATAGTTTTCCCCTTCTCATTTATGTCACAAAACTATGTTACATAATTTTAATTTGTTCACGCACCCCTCCATTCAGTACAATGTAGAATTCCAATTTGGTCATAACTGATTGCAGGGACAATTGGTCTACCTAGATAAAGCCCCAAAGCTTTGTTATCCCAATTGGTAATAGTATGCTCTACATACAGCTGCAGGATATTCTGTTGGCAGGATTTGGCTTTCTTGGATGCCAGCCAGTTTGCTAACATCTTCTTTGAGTAGGAGACAAGTTGCTGATCAAGGGTTAAACAGTATTTGGAAGATTTTGGCATGGGCAGCAGGGCTCCAGAGACAGAGAGAGGTTGTGTACCTTTGTATGTGCAGGGGCAACAGAGTCAGAGAAAGAGGCATGCAGAGAGAAAGGTTCATCTTGTTTTGGGCTTAGCTAGAACATTGATTTCAGAAAGGCATCCTATACTGATGGGATCCAGTACTCAAAGGGGTGAAGAATGCTTCACATCACTTGGCTAATCTATTCCAGTATTACTTTCCATGTTAAACTAAAGATCAGTCTGCCCCACATCATTCTGCAGATTTCAAGAGGGCAAGTTTTAGCCAACTGTAAATTGAATTGATATATCTTGCCATATTTGCCCAGCAGAATCCTAGGTGGCTGCATAAGATAGATACCAGGTTACTGTACACTAATCAGATCTTTGAAAGTCCACAGGTCCATATATTATGTTGACTCAGAAACAGAGACCCACTAAACTGACACTTCTATTGGATATTCTTTGTAATGAAACTATGTAATGTAATCGCCTTTTTCTTATTATATTTCTTAAACTTCATTATTGCTGAGCATTGAGTTTGTTATATGCCTACACCAAAAGAGGCAAGATTTCTTAGGAAGCTAAAAATTTTTCCTCTTTTAGTGCTTAATTAAAAATTACATACTTTAAGGAAATGTAAATGAGAGCTTTGGGATCCTTCAGCACACAACACGCAGGGAGTTGAATTAGCACTGTAAGTGGGACAGACTCATTGCTTAAGACGCACAGACTCGTTAGAACACAGCACTGAATGCATGAAACAATCTCACCTTTACATGGGAATGGACAGGAGCCAAAATTACAAAACTTGCCCGTTTAACATTAGAAACTTATATCCATTTTTACATAAGGGACCTAATTCTAAGAGGTGTTACAAAGTTGGATGACTGAAAACACAGCCTGTTGAAAATCAAGCATGAATTCATTGCTGCAATGGTTTTCCCTTACATACTCTTTACTCTCCATAATTACCATTCAGACACAGAAGCATTTACCCTAAAACTTACACCACAGGACAAACTACAGGAGGAAATCCCAGATTTTTTGCCTGGTGGGAAAAACCAAATGTTACACTTGCCATGTGGCTGGCAGAGAGGAATGAATTCAAGTAGGAGAAGGGAGAGAAAATAGGAAGGGCATGCGGGAATATTAGCAAGACTTCCTTTAAAAGCTAAGTTCATAGGAGCTAACCACTGCTTTAAGGAAAGCTGGTACTTTGCTTCATAAGAGAACTTTGGTGAACTAGGCTGTTTAAAATTATAGAGGTTATTATGTTTGTAGCCTCCTTGCTGTGCATTCTTCCACAGAAGTGCTCACACCTGCTGTGCATGGCCAAATAACATGAATTAAAAATGCTGCACAGTGACGAAGTTTGGTTTCAGATGAAAATACCTCAGATCTGGCTGATAACCTCCAAAGGCTAAAAATAAAACAGTTCAAGTCCAGCGCTTGGAGGATTAAAGGGCCCAGGGTCATAATTTCTCCACCCTAGCCTCCAAACTACAACACATATGCTCATCTGCCTTATATATAAAGCACATGCTACAAGCCCATGTTGGCCATGACAGCCATGAAAACCCAAGCCATTTTGCAGGAGCCGTTATCCTTAGGGATAATAAAATTCTGTAAGACAACAAACATAGGAGGTACCAATGCCAGGTCAGAAAAGAACTGTTTTATGGGTAGCTGTATATTAGTTTTAGGACAGGGCTACTGGCAGCTAGCGCCCTAAATTATGTCTGGGAGACACGTGAAGTGAGACAAGTGGAACGGACAATAAATGCCAACTGCCGCAGGCAAGGTTTATGGGGCCAACAGAGGTTTAACATTTGGGCAAATGTCTTAGGCATGCTAATTTTCCACCTCTTTCTCTGACTGAAATGACCAATGAGCTGTAACCAACCCAGTTCAAATTTAAAATATCAGATATCAAATTGTTATAGAGCTGTGTTCGTGATCAATTATGCAGGTAAACATGTTCACAAAAATGCCCCGTAACACTGAATAACAGGTAAATACAAGGAAATTGCAAACTGTTCACAGACATTCTGTCAAGTAAATTAATTGCTCAGTTCTACTTTATTAGGAGACCTTTATGGTTGTGGGCAAGTCTAGCTTGCTAAAATCCTTTGATCACCCTTAATACTGGAAGTCCTCTTTTGTGAGGCTAACTTAATACTGTTGTATTCATGCAGCCTAATCTGAGTAGGTGCTAAGTGCTTTGCCAGCAGAGCTGCTGCAGAGTGTGGAGGAGAGATCATTCTATTTATTCAATTTTATTCCATTCAATAGGCTGGACTTCTTTGTTTACATGATAAATTTCTTAGCTGTCATTTTTTTTTCTCTCTCAGTTTTATGTATTATACTATGTTCTGTCATTTTGTTTTTCTGTTTCTCTTTATCAAAAACTGAAGTAGTTTCAAAAAAGCTGATCTTAAATCTTTTCTGCTTCAAAATTAGCTGTTGCCTAAGCAATCACACATGCAGGTCAAAGTTTAAAGGCTGAGTCTACATCCAGAGAATTCAATACCAAAAGTCCAATTTAGACCAAAGGGACAGAAATGCAGATATGAGACTGTAAATTCCCTTTTCAAATTTATCCACTGCATCAGAAATTGTAAACAAACTAGTATATATATTAAAACAACCAACACAAACCCACAAACAACCAACAACAAAACAAAACAAAATTAAAAAAAAAAAAAGGAAACTAAAAAGTAAGCCTTGGTCTTTCCACAAGACACCATCCAATCCCAGCAGGCACAGAAAGGCAGTAAAAGTCTTCAAGTGAAATCCTAGACCAGGCAAAGTCAATTTAAATCAAGCCAGGATTTCACCAAGTGATCTCTCTTTTACTGATTTCAGTTTTTATGGCTTCAAAATGGATTGGTGGATTGGAAAGACACTTTAGAAAAAAAAAAGCAGAAGAAAACCAGGGAAGGAAACCAAATGCTTCCTTCATTGAGAATGCTAGCAAAAGCTTGTAATCAGAAAAATTCAAGGGTCAGTCCTGCAGCTTTGCTTTAATTGTGTGCCTCTTCAGATAAGAATCTCTTATGGGTGTAAATTGCCTTGCACTCCCTGCATGTATAATGTCCAATTGAGTTCAGGCAAGGGCTTGCAGTCTTAATGGAGGAAGAAAACATGTAAAAGTTAATTTTTATCCACATCATAAACTTTCTTTGTGCCTTCCATGGATTAGGATATACAAGCATAAAATGAAGTAGCAATTAAAAGAATCAGGGTGAACACTTTATCCAGAACTGAGATAACTAACGCATCCTAAACAGGGAGGTTTCACCTTTGTTCAGATAAAATCTGAAATATTCTTTGTCATGCTCAGAAATACAATCAAATGAACCACAACTGCCATTTGTGGGTGGTGAAGATGGGTAGTCTCTAACTAAGGGCATTGCTGAGCTGATACAAATGACATGAGTACTTCAAGTGCTTCTTTCTCAGGAGTCACAGTGACATTCCTTGCTTTTTAAAAATTTTATCTTACCAGATTTGCTATTTTCCCTTCTTTATACTAGCCCTAATCAATGCTGCAGGTCAGGTTGAAAGAATGGACAGACCTAGAGCCACACACATTTAAACCACTTTGATGCAAATATTGATCCAAAGAGCATAGACATGTGTAGGTGCTGCTTATTTTAATGGGCAAGCTTTTCCCCTCCCTCCTTTCCAGGTTTGCACTTCATGAGACAAAACAGAACTGTCTACCCAAGAGCAGGAAGGAATACATGAATTAACAGATCCAAAGACAGACCAGCCTCAATGATTAATTCTTTTAAATCCAGAAAGCAAGATGCCATCTGCATGAAGTGCAAGTGCATTTCATGGCCTTGCTTTCTTAAACATTGCCATTTCATTTCTTCATTCACACTTTCTAGTAAGGGTACTTTGGCAGGCAACATATACAGTGGTGGGAGAGAAGTAGAGCTTCATGTCAGCATGAACGGTGCTGCTGACACAATGTCCACCACCGCCCGATGCTTAATTCCCATGTACACAAGACTATCAAAGCATTTTATTAGAAAGCCACTGTCCACAGCTTATATTTAGAAGCAGAGAGCGAGTCCAAGCTGCAATCCAAAGATGAGATCAAGGGAAGGAAAGAATTCTAAGGACCGCTTTGAAATTCAACACTAAAAAGATCTGACATTCTTCTATCTGTAGGCATTTTTAGACTGGACTGAAAATAAAAAGAAAACCTGTTTGTACAGAGAAAGCTTGCCTGGCCCGGTGCCAAGACAGGAAGTCTATCAAAGCTGGGCAGTGTTTGAAAGCAACAGAATACTAGAACCAAAAAAAGAAAAGGGGGGTGTGGGGGTGAGAGAAACTAGAATGCAAAGACTTACTTCTACATTGCCTTTTTTGCTGTTTTTCAGATGGCTGTGCATGGCTGTTGGTAGTTATACCACTCCCTGTTCATTCAGCTCAAGTCACAAGTGCTCCACGTGCATGGCCCGACTTCAGGTGGCTGTTGCACAACCACAGCAGCACAGCTTCAAGGGGGACATGGACACAAGCATCTGTATTTATATTGAAACATTAGGATGAATCAATAGTTTCTAAGAAAAACTACCAGATTACCATGGGATAAATCAGGTTGGGTGTTCAACAGCATATGTAAAGTAGTCTCCCTGAGGGTTTATCAGAAACACTAAGGCCTGAAGATAGCTCCAAGGGGTCACAAGAGGATTTGTTTTGTGGTAGAGAACCATTCACAACACACACAGGCACACAATTATAGCAACACAGGGAATGTTGTCTTCCAGCCTTTGACCTTGGAAGAACATTAATTCTTAACAGACATCATCTGTTTTTTGAACTTCTTTAATTTCTTTTCTTTCTTTTTTTTTTTTTTTCTTTTTTTTTCCTTGGAATTTCTGGCTGTAATATATTCAGGTACAAATGGTGCTGTCATCTTGAGCTACAAGTTAGAAAGTTATTACTTTTAATATGCCACTACCTTAGGCCTCTACTGTTATGTAAAAGAAAAATAACCTTGTGTGACAGTTTAACATTGATCGATGTGCCTGCCAAATGCAAAGAGATAAATAAGCAGGTGATGAATAAACAGCACTTCAAGTAAAGACATTACGCTGCATGCATAAAACGACGCCAGGCACCTAGGAGCTGTGGGTGGCCGAAGGTTAGCCATTTCATGCCCACTCAGTAAAGCAGACTTAATCGCTTCCAATATTTTCTGTTAAAAAGCACGCTTAATGAGCCAATTTCACAAGCCCAGAGAAACTGATTATTATCTCCGAGTTCCAACTGAGTTGGTTGTTTTCCAAGAGCCAGTTTTTTCCTTGACGGGATAAAAACCTTTTAAAAAAAAAAAAAAAAAAGAAAAGGAGGAGAGAAAGAAAGAAAGAGAAGAACGAAGAGGAGAGCGGGGAGGGCGCAGGTGGCACTAGATGGCAGCGTTGCTCTGCCGGCGGGGGCTACGGGAGGCTCTGCCGTCCCAGCCGGGCAGGAGCGCTCCCGGAGGGAGGATAAAAGGGACAAAGCAGGGCCATCCAGGATTTGGTAAACTGAGCAGCCGCCCGAGTCCTCTTGTAAAAGCTAATCTATGAGTTACTTTGGGGCAGCAGGGATTTCACTACGGAGCGAATTTTAATTGAAGTCCTACAGAGATCTGCTCCTCACTGGATCAGAGCAATCCTTATTTCCAAGGGTACTCTTGCTTTTGGGGAAGAAAATAAACTGGAGAGGGTCCACTCGTGCAACGAGGAAGGGACTTTGCATCAGAACGCTGATGTTCCTTGCATGGGGATGGTGATGTGCCACCCTCCAGCTGCTGAGCAACATTATGAAAACCAAACACATATACAAAAAAAAATCCCAAACCCAAAGCAAAACACGAAAAAACAGGCCCCCAGACCAGGATTATTGTCACAGGCAGCAGTTAGTCAATCACCACTTAGGAAAGAAACCCCAGCAAGTAGACCTCAGCATACAATTAACTCATGTATCAAAAAAAAAAAAACAAACCAAAAAACCCAACAAAAAAACAAATTGAAGTGAACTGTTGTTGGATTCTAAATCAGAAGCCAAGTTAATTATTTTTTATGAATATTCATAGGAAACTCGTACAATTTCCAGACTAGGCCTTCAATTACTAATCAGTTAACTAAATAACTGGCTTGACTACTTCTTCTCAGGAAAAAATGATTTTTAAATGAAAGAGACAAGCACATAGAAACATTTTAAAAATTAGAAGACATTGTTGGAAGCTGAGTGGTAGAAACCTACCAGTTAGATCGTGGATGCAAAGCAAGGGAGAGCAGAGCATTTTGAAGGATGTGATGCTCTCAGGCCCAGACACCTTGCAGAGTAGAGACAGAACCTGCTGCATAGGCAGAAGCAAAGGCTGTTGTGCTGGCCCAGGTTTTTTGTCTGTCCTGTCCAGCAGCCCAGCTACTGGTATACACAGCAGCAAGCGGTGGGAACAGCTCTTCCCATACACACACCGCCCTCACCATACGCTGCCCAATTAGGAAGTTGTATTTTCCGGAGGCCGCTCACCTTTTCTAGTCCCATGGGTTATCCATGGGCTAAAACACAACTGAGAAACTCTGCAATTACATTGTACATATGCTCACTTAACACATTCTGATCAGAAATACAACAAATAGTTAGGAAATAGGAGTACAATTAGATACAAGTCACCATGTTTTCTAGAAAAGCAGATCTTTGAGACACTGCTATCAGAAGCTAAAGACAAAGGCAGAGGACATTTGGGCAACCTCTATCACTCCTGAAGAACTTGGGCCAGCCACACAAAACTCAAAAACTCAATACCAATTTATGTGCAAGGCTCACTGCGTAAAGACATCTGGTGTGCCCTCAGTCATTTAGAGTTAAGGGGTAGAGAAATCACAGGCAGTGTAAATGCTTTAAAGCATTAATCAAACAGTTAAAGTGATACCAGACCATGTTTTGTATTTCCCAAATGTACAGAAGTGAATGCTCTCACTGAAGAAGCACCAAAACTTACTGGGCAACAGTGACATGTTCCTCACTTCGCTCCGGTTAGATGCTGACTTACAAACTAATGTATCCCAGGTATACTTTATTCTTCCATAAATCCTAGCTTGTGTGCATGAAGACATCCTGTTTGTTGCCTTTTAAGCTCCTAACTTGCAAAGAGAGGCATCTGTGAGATAAATTACAGACTGACACAGTTATGAGATGTTAAGACTTCATTAGAAACTTGGTTCTACTGTGGACCTTTTAAACTTCCTTCCTTACTAAAAAACATTAAAGGCCAATGCCCAATTCTTCATTCTCCCTGTGACTTCCACAGAGATGAAATAAGTCAAGATACTTCTGTTAATACAACACATGGCAGATTTATTCATTTGGGCTTAAATCCTCAGAAGATATCTAAATATCTAATATCTACTGAAATCAATTACTCCATTGGATACGAAGTGCCTAAACATGTCTGAGGATCTAGGCCCTGGTAAGAAGGAATATTCTGCTAAAGAGAATATGCTAAGAGAATATTTGTGTGGTCTACCTTAGCCCCATGAATTTAAGAGGTCTCCCATGTATTTTGCCAATTTAAATCAGATTGTGATTAGTTTCTGACCCAACGAAGGATAGATTTGATGAAATAAGACTGGTAAAACTCACTTTAGGACAAAGGTTGATTTGATAATCATAATTGCATTTCTACTATATCTATTTTCTTAAGTGTTAGTAGATTTATTAGACTTTTCCTCTATAACCTATGGCTGATTTGCAGCTTCCTTGGTAATTTCTTAGTAGGCAGTAGCAATTTCTTATATCTTCAGTAATGTCTTGAATGTACATTTTTTATATTAATGATCTCACCAGGAGAAAAACTGTACCGTGAATGCACGATGGCCATATGGAAAAGACAATGAAGTTTAGTAATTAAAACTGAAAAGGGAAAGAACTATGCAGTAATTAGAACACTGATTAATCAGCTGATAATTTTATCTTGATTAATGCTGCTGATTTTCCTCTTCTTATTGACCTAGGAAAGGTAGGTTTAGACCAATTAAATATAAATTATTCCCTTTTTTCACATTCCAGGCAGATTCCAGTGTTCTAAGTCATACTACATTTAAGATGTAGCACTGAATTGCTCTCACTAAATTGGGCAGCTCAACAAAAGGTAAAATAAGGTTTATGTTCCAAACAGGCTGATGCTTTTATCTAAGGTAGAATTGGACAGAATTGGTTATTTCACTATTATCTGGGGAATATTAAAATTAGATTAAATTGCAGTGGAAAAAAAAAAAGACTTTGCCTGTTTTAAAGCCATAACAGTAGGAAAACTAAAAGGATTCATTCATTTTATTGGGCCCAAGATATGGATGTATAATAGAGTCCTGAAACTTAAAGAAAAGGTTCTATATTAATGCTCTGATTTCCCTTCATGTGCAGAACTTTATTATTCACGGGGGAAAAGTGTTGCCAGTACCAATCTCACTCCCGTGTCTGTTCACAAACCATAAACAACACCTATTCTTGCTTGCCCATGCACAGTTAAGGGATTAAAGCTGTTTATTTTAAATCCTGAAACAACGGAAGGAATTCTATGTATAGTCTCAATCCATTGCATTCTTATGCGAATGAGGGTATTTCTTGGTGGAAGACACCAACACTTTGCAATCACAAAACCCATCCTTTTACAACTGCAAAATACAGATGCTAAAGACACTACTTGTTCTCAGATAGTAGAATTTATCAGCATTTATCAATTATCAGCATTTGCTCATAAGCAAAATGCAGGTATCTTAGTTATGGAAATTCAGAGGGAAAACACTTCTTGTGTGTGCTTTAACTTGCTGTGGTAGGAAAACACTGCAATCCATGGAAAACAAAGCCCTGGCTGCTCCTTTATGGATCATCTTCAGCCCTGTCGTGCTGTGAAATTCCACACATGCCAACTTCTTCACTTTTGTGTTCTGAAGAAGACTTTAAGATTAGCAAAAGTGTGGAAAGGTAAATACACAAACCCACACCTCCAGTACATTACTTCTTGGCTGCTTTCTCTTTGCTGGATTTTCAGGTGTGAGAGGAAAAACACACCCGTGTATGATGCCAAAAATGCTGCTGTTTAGCCAACAGCTTAGAGACCCTCAGACCCTGCATTGAGGAATTTAGCTGACAAAAGACTCCTCTTTATCCATCATCAGCACCACTCATTTCATTTCTGTATTTACTGTATAACAGAAGAACAGATATAATTATTTATGGTTAATAAATTGTCCCATCGAAATAACTCTTCCTTGCTTTTCCTGCACTTTCTGTAAAGCAAACCTTTTACACTATTTGTGTGACATCAATCTAATTGTGCAAGTCAGTTTTCAAGTGTATTTGACCAGTCATCAAAATACATGGCTCTGCTCTCTTGGATGGAATTACTCAGCAGACCATAATGAATTATTAATAAAGTAATGACCATGCAGTAGAAAATGTTTTGTTTGAATATAAATAAATAGAAACTTGTTAACAAATGCATTTAGGTGTGTATAAGATAAGTGTATCTTTCTGAAGCAGAAGTGGTCAGACAAAGAATATGAAGAAACCAAAACAGAACTGGAGAGTTTTCACATTATTAGATCAGCTCTGTTCATTAAAGTCACTTACAATGCCAACAGAAATGGCACTTCTGTGTTCTCTGGCAAGTGAATGAAATAAATGATCCCTTAGTTTGGATCAAATCAAGTAAGCAAAAACGGATGAGTCAACCATAGGATAGCACTGCATCATCAGTCCAGCCCCAAGGTAGGCTGATTGTGTAAAAAACATACTTACCATTGCAACTGATCACCTTTATATTAGTAATAATCCAAAATCCACTATTTTGCAACTTTTAAGGTATGTTACTAAAGCTAAGTAGGCCAAAAGATTGCATCATTCATTAGGACATATTAGTATACTAATAGATAAATCATGTATCGAGTGAAATCTTGCTCTGCAACTACACGTATTTGCTCCACAGCTAAACAAAAAGCTTGCAATTTCCGTTTGCAGAGATTCAAATCTTATAGTCACAAAATTAAGAAGCGACGTATGGATGGACAAAAGCCTGGTATGAATTTCCATAGCTAAACAAATACAGGAAAAATAAATATCCCATTATTTCCCTTTCCCAGATGTCACACTATATCCTAGCTACGCTTTGACTGCTTTGCTCCAGTTATAAGCTCTTTCGGGGAAAGGAATATGCAATGACAAACATCATCTGTGCTTATTTAGAAATGTTTTAGAAATTTAGAAATGTTTAGAAATTAATGTTTTAAAGCAAGGTGCTTAATGTACAGCTCAGTTGTATTCAAAACTTTACACGTGGTATAACTTAGAAACACTAATTCCCTGCCAATTCTTGAGCATTTCAAAGTTCAGCATTTTTAAAATCAGGCCACTCCATGTAAGTATGGATTTTCCAGCTAAATTTTAGGCATCACAGTTTGAAACAGAGCTGCACCTTGTTTAACTAGCTGCAAGCTCATCTGTCTGGGAACATGATGCATTTCCTAAACAAAAGGAAGCCAAGAATTTGAGAAAGAGTAACATAAATAATTTTCAACTACAGTGATGCAGCTACTGCCTGAAGACAATTTCCTTGAAAAAAACTATTAGATCAAGATATGCAAACGAGTAATTCAGCTAAAAGTAAGGGAGAACGCGAGAAACAAACCTCATATAATGAGTCTTTATAATCCCATTAGTGTATTAACCATACAATAGACTAGAAGAAACAAAAAACCCTCCATATATTCTTACTTGTTGGTAAACTTTCTTGTGTGACTAAGAGCAGAATATAATTACATATAATTAAGGATAATTAGTATACTTGGGTTTAGGTACAACTATATGTTAGTAATATCACAAATTGCTAAATCCATGAGGAAAATTGAAAAAGTACAGTGCACAGACTACTTCTAACAGTTTGAAAAAATACATAGCATTGTGCACAGTGAACTGTTAGTTTTTATATAACTATTTCAGCAAATATTTTCAGCAAAACTATCAACTACTGGAGGATTTTAATATAAAATGTGATTTGTAACACTGATTATCAGTTCTGTTTTATAACCTAGCATAGCACTGCCAACTTCATCTAGCAGAAGCTAGTTTCAGGATCACAAGTGAAAAGAAAACTGAAACATTCCTTCTTCAAATAGCTTTAGATTTCTCAAAACCTAATATATATATTGGCAAATGGATAAAAAACTACGCAAGCATTAAGAAATGAGGGGAGGAATGTAAATTACCAGGAATTATGTTAATTTTATTAAATAGTTGAAGACTTGCCTGAAATTTTACACTTTTTTTATAGAAAAGTCAAAATATTTTATCAAGAGCTATGCAATGCTCTTGCTTTAGGTAACTTTTTGATTAATTTACACCAAAAGCAAGCTTTTAGGTAAAGAAGCTACTGAGATGTTCCAGTGTTACCAACATCAGTAATATTTGTTCTGTATTAAGGGCAAAAGCATAAACTGAAGACAAAATTTTATGACTACTACACTGAACTGGATGGCAGGATCCCCTGATACGCAAGTTAATGGGGCATTCCACTTAAAATTAACAATGACCCTAGTGAAACAAAAGGAATTCTACTTCATGGAAAGGATAGAGCAAGAGCAAGAAACTCACAGAAGAAAAATCCAAAATACTGACAAGAAAGATATTTAATGTTTAGGCTAACACCAATAAATTTCCTGTTAACAAGACTATACGAAAAGTACAGTACACAACCATCTGATTTACCAAGCTTGGAATACAAACAGCAATAGAGCAGCAACCACACTGAAGTGTAACACAAAATTATCTTTAAAAAATAATCAAATCATACCATGGTAAGGTTGATGATATTCAATAAAAGTTACTGTTACTTCATTAACAGTAAAATGAATGAAGGTTACTCAAGATCAAGAAAAACATCACATCTGATACAGTAATTGAGAGCACAATGTGCCACATATATGATTGAAATTATGAGAGGAAGTTCATGCCTTGAGTCAGGACAAAACATAGCTCCAAACCTATGTAAAAGCCAACAAGCGCAGACAGGCACTAGGACTGGTAATCCAGCTAAGCTCCTCTGGAATTTTACCAGACAGGGCATAGAGACTACTTCGGTTTAGCTAAAAAAACTGCTTCAAGATAATGGAAAGTCTGTGTAATCAGCAAAGAAAGCATTGAAGTTAATTTCATGAGGTGGTTGATGAACTAAAGAGAGTAAGAACAACATTACAAGTGAAACAAACATAATAAATATTCTAAAATAAGAAAGAGTAATGTCTGGAGAAAAAAAAAATACAATCCTGGTAATTTATCACAAATAGTATCAATCAGATCCATTCAGCACCTGTTATTGTACAGAAATTAAAAATCCCTAAGTGCAAACGTTCACTGGGAAGCCAAGTCATGAACAGTTACCCAAATCTTTGTAATGTACCACACAATTTTTTCATCATAACCTCAGTTGTGCAATTCCATACAAAACAGTGCTTATTGTTAGCAGTTCAGATGATAAAACAAAGCACACCTAAACAAAGAATCACCAGAACAGAGGAGACAGGTCTGGAAAAATTAAAAGGTGTTGATTCAATCTGAAAGAGATTCAACACTATAAAAATAATCCGCGATCTCAACATCTTGTTACAGATTAACTGAGATATAGACTTACAGATCCCAATCTTGTGCTAAGAATTCAATCTAATAACTGATGGACAGATGAGGTAAAAAACCCACATGTGTCAATATAGCAACTACTAGATCTACCTTCTAAAGCTTGAAATGTTACCAGAGCCAGTGGGATTTTCAGTGGGTCTCCAAGACAATGAACAGACCTCATAAGTAATGAATGATCTAGGGCTGGATAAGAATGAGAAGGAGACCTCCAGAGACCCAGAACTACAAAGCTTTTGTTCCAAATCATAGCTGAATTATGACCAATAGTAGAAATCATCCACCTGTGGTCTACTGGTAGCTAATCAGTTACATTTGGAGAATATCCAGTTACTTAAATTGTAAGAACCTCTAACTTTCAATGCAATATTCACTTTCACATGTATAGTAAGATACTGCTTGTTCATGCAAAGTCCAGCATTCAAACAATTTAAAAAATCCTCCCTCTCCCACTCAACAGCTAACACCTTTCCAGTCCCATAAAAACACTTGGGCAGTTTTTGGACTTCAAAAATTACGTTCCTAAATAACATACCATTACAGAACATTTCTCCTCCAGAAGAAACAAACTACACATTATATCTCTCAACAAATATATTCGGCATTTACTTCCTAATAGTTTTGGAAGTTCAGAGCTTTCAACAAATGGCACCATTTATGTTTTTCCCCTACTGTCCAAACAGCTTAAGCTCTTCACTCCCAGCACCATTGATGGTTCTTCTACAGTCCCACCAGAATTTTTTTTAAACTCTCACCTCCCACCTAGCTGAACATACTCTCAGTTCTCTACAAAACTCCAACTTCTTTTTCCAGCGTTTTTTTTTCCTCCCAGTCACAGCAACTCACAAATTCAACACCCTGGCATACTTGTATTTCTTCTAAAAGCAGCCATGATTGCCCCTGGTCAAAATTATTCTGTACTTTTCTGCAGCCCCAACAGCACTTTTCTCAGTCAGGATTATTCTCCACATTGTTGTCTGCAGTCAAAGTCACTCAAAAATTCCTATGGTCCCAGCAGCACTAAAAATACATAACAGCCTCCTTACAATAATGGCTGTGAATCACAGCATTCCTCAGCTGACATAAGTAGTTAAAATAGTTTAAAAAAAAAGTTAAAATAAAACTTTTTAAAAGTTCAAGTGAAAAATGAAAAAAGGTTGAAAAGGACTCCCCTACCGTCTAACAATATTAAAGTCTGCCTCAAATTTACAAACGTACTCAGCAACATCAAACGCGCCGGCTTCAAACACACGCGGCAGCTTCAAACCTGGCAGCTTCAAATGCGGCAGCTTCAAACACACGCGGCAGCTTCAAACGTGGCAGCTTCAAACACTTTTGTGGCAGCCATCTTGCACACGCTCAAAAGAGCACAACCTTAGAAACCTTAGGCAGGCACCTTATCCACTAGGCTACACAGAGGCTTTGTTACAAAAAAGAATTATTGGAATTTGCAGACGTTAAATTAGCCCGTAGAGGGAGCTCACACCGTCCCATAAATGTACAATAATTGGAACATACTGTAATTTAAAACATTTCTCTATTAAGCTCTCTGTAGAGAGGCTACAGAGGTCAAAGTAGAGCATTCCTTACTTCACACCAACCTCTGTGTGCCCATAAAATTTCATTCAAATTAGACTCCATTGACCACGTATTTTGTAGCTCCAACAAACAGAAGAAGTAGTGTTTGGCCATGTATTCTCCACAACAAGCACAGCTTCTCATAATCATCATTTGCACCTGATGTTGGAACAAGAAAGTCTATGTCAGAATACAACAAGAACAAAGATCTGTCGGTCGGAATTGTCATGGCAATGCCCTCGATCTCCCCACACGTTCCTTCTGTTCAGGCAGCAATGGTAGCACTCTTTTTATAACTTGACTAGAGCTGCTCTGGCATCTCTCAGGTTTCCACGCTACATGCAGTGCTTTCAAAGAGTATTAGAATATCGTGCTTGATATTCAAAGGTTGATGATAGAAATTGTTAGCTATTGGATGTTCTTTAATGAAGCCACAAGTAAACAATGACCCAAATTCCTCTGGAAATGTGGAACAGTATGGCTACTCTACAGAAGAATACATGCAATAAACGTGAGGGCAAAAGGAATTTTCTAATTCTATATCACAAGAGATACACCAGAAAGAAAGTCATACCCTTAGCTGGAAAGGTTCCGAACATATATATTCATTTACATCATGCAAACTGAAACAGCAGAGCATACAGTCTGTAAAACGGAGGTTACATTCCCTCAGCCTGAATGCACAAAAGAGCAAGCCAGTGTGCAAGGAAATAAGAAAAAATGTTAACAAAGAGATGTTTTATTTGACTTAACATAATTTCGGACATTCTAAGCATTGCAGAGATTGTTCAGAATTCAATATTAAGTTGTATTTTCTATACCATAACAATGTCAGCAGACGTTTCATTCTCACATTGGCTTTGTAATTCCAAGTGCCTACATCTTTTAGAGATTTGGTGCCTCCCATTTTGCAACAGACAATTGTAATGTTATTTTAATTTTCTTAGAGAAAATATGATTGTACTGGGAACCACATACTCAACCCATCAGGAACCACGAAGGAAAAGAATATTAGTATGACACACAGAGCAGGAAGAGCATTTTTGGTTAAAGCTTCCTCTGTGTCCATATAAATCATGGTATACTGTGCTGTTTCGTGAGCATTCAGTAACATTATGATTTGTTTTCACCCCTATGCATCCCACCTATGCCAAAGCCAGAAGTTAACTTTACACTCTATAATTAAAGCAAACCAAACCACCCATCTGCACTTCTTCCCCACTCCTCACCCCCCAATTATATGATATTGACGTACACAAATACATTTTAATTAAAATAAATTCCAGCACATTCAACTTTCAAATCCAAAATTGAAGACGTTGTGTTATACTTTTTCGGTCTCTCTAGTCCTTACTCATCCGGTTGGGTCATAGACTCTTCAAGGTTCTGACCCAGCAACACGTATTTTTCACATTTAAACAGATTAATCCAGCTGAATGTAGTCAATTAAGCATGTGCTTTAGTGGTTTCCTGGAGATCAGGAAGAGTAAACTCTGTAAGTCAGAGATGCAAAACAGAAATCTTTTAAAAAATAATATATTTAATAAAGCTGTGATAAAAATTTGGAGTTGTATGGTGATGGAGAAAGCTCAGCAGTTAATTCTAACCAGGAAGACACCAAGTACATCTCACAAACATGGGTATTTATCTGCAGAGCTGGAAGCTTCTCGGTGCTCACAAATCTGGGCTGAAATTCCTGAAAGACCAGGACTTTTAATGCCATGTAAAATGTATTTTCTAGGTATAAAGTTAGTATTTCCTTTAGTATTCTCAGCATTCCTGCCTCCAATGCTCTTACTACTTTTGAAAAGCTGCAAATAAGGATTAGCTCCAGCTTTAACTGTAGGCGCAATTGGTGAATTCATCATCATTGATCTACTGCAGTCTCACTCAGAGGTGCTAGTATAAAGTTTTTGGAGCTGATCCTCTCTCCTCTTCTTACAGAACTTGCATAGAGTTATACATTTGATTCCTAGTAAAGTCACATAAAAAAGAAATCCATTTAGGTTTGCTTATTAATTTTTTTCTCCTCAAGATTTATGTCTATCTAAATTTGATTTCTTGCTTAATAACAGAACCTTGTTCAATTTCTCCTTTGAAGTGGTTATGTAGAAGTTGAGTTTAATGTACTAAATGAAAAATATTCCCACCTTTGTACCTTTAAGCAGCTATAAGAAGAAATAAAATTATGTAAAACAGATATTAATAGCTAATACACTTCACAGAATCCAAAAGAAACCTGAAAAGAGAGCCCAGAGATAAGACTATGAGTCAGTGTCTTTTGTGTGAAAGCTGTTTTCCATCAGTGCATCTATTACCTCCTGTGATGCAGACTGAATAGAAGACTAATGCTTATGGGGAAAAAGGGACCAGCTATGGTTACAGCTATAGTTTAGACAAAGAATAACGAGTCTGCATCTGCTACCCTTTTTAGAGTCCTCCCAGACATGGTGCTTGTATATCCACACAAGTCTCATAAAAAGACAGTTGCTAACTAGCGTTAACTTCAGAAGAGCATGAGAATGAGGCAGATGTATGGAGTTATTTCCCTAACATCTTCTCCCAGCCTCCAGGAATTTGCTGCTTGGGAATTTTTTGAGGCGAAGGTGGTGTTTGTGCTTAACAACTCCCACCACTCTTTCCTGTTGCTTTGTGAATTTCTGTAAACTTGTAGAATTCACAAAGTACATAGTTACATGCATTTGTGAAATGTACCCCCAGAACAACCGAGACTCCAGACAAAATGCAGTCGTGTACTATCGCTTACAAAATATTAACTTTCTCTGCATTTCCATGCAACCACCTATGCCTGACTGGAACAGATTCTGAAGAGTACTTCATAAGTATCTCCAAGAAATTAGTGTAATTATTTAAGGTTGTCTGATTGGCGTAAAATTACAAGAACTGCTGAGAAGATGATTAGCAGAAGCATGCCTTCCTGGCCATCACACTCTGAGTCGCAAGCTGCATGGGGTGTCTGACCTCTGTCAAAGATCACACTGACCTGGACAAGATAGAGTGAACTTTCTAATAAAAGAAATTCTAAAATCATGCATAACTTAAATTTTGCCACAAAGCTTTTATTAAGGCAGCTACATTTCTTTTCAAAGCCTTGGGAGCCAGACGGCAGCGCTAGAGTTGCAGCTGCACAAAGGATCATTTGGGCTGTAGCACCTGAACCTTGAAAGAGATTTCTTTCCTGGAATCCTTTTTTGGTTGTTGTTTCCCACCCACCCCACTCTCCACCCCCCGGTCCCCCCTGCTTTTTGTAACAGGTTAAATGTGAAACCCCAGAGAAACTAAATAATCACGTACCTTATATACACAGTATGTGCTGCTTATGTTTAGGAATGATCTGGGAATGTATTTCATGCAGCAAACATTCCTCATGTAATAACAACGATCTGAAGACTGAAATATATTTATTTTCCTTAAAAGCAAATGAAAAAAATTCCATTTCACTTGCAGCACTAGAAGCCTGGAGGTGAGTTTATTCTAAGTAGGCGTCATGATGGCAGTAAAGAGATGTTTTAAGAAAGCTTATTTGTGTACAGTATCCACAAGCCATCCACCTCAACTATTGATATGAATTCTTCAGTTAGTATACAGCTGGGTTAGCAGAAACAAAAAGTTATATTAGCATTTATCATACACTAAATATTCAATTTTTCAAAGAATAGGAACCGGTGATTTATTTAAAAAAAATATTTGTGCCATTTTAATCTTTTCTTAAAGCAGAGATATAGTCTTTGATATAGTCTTCATTTTTTGATCCATACACACATTCATCTCACTCTTAGGACACATGCAAGAATGAAATAAAAACTTTCCTGTTAAATACCATCACAGTGTAGTAATGATGTTTCTAGAATACAGTTCAAACACCATTTTCAATGTATGATTACATTGTTCTGAGTCTGTAATCTCACCTCTGACATTGTATGGAATTTGTAGTATTTCTGTCTGTTCATGTGTCTGCCTCTTACCTGGTGTTGTGACTCTACTTTGACGTAATTTTTTCCAGCTTCACTTCTATTAGATGGTTGCAGGGTCTTATGTTAGTCCTACTATTTTCCCTTTGTACTACAAAGGTTACCATTTTAGAATGGAATGCTTGATACTGGAACTGTTTTTCCATGCCAGCATTCCCTGAAATCTACTTGACCAGTTTTGAGGGTTTGGTTGGTTGGTTTGTGTCTCAATAGCACAATTTATAGTGGTCTACTCAAACAGAAAACAGGAACCTGCCCACAACTCCAATTACTGACTGAGTGCAGACACCTTCTCAAAGTTCATCAACATGCCTGTAACAGTTCTCAATATTGAAAGGATTACTTGTATTTTAAATGAGTCTAAGTTTGTAGAGGTGGCAAACCAATGAGCATAATTTCACTAGCAATTCTGTATGTTTGTATTTTAAAACACTGCATCCTCCATGCACTTTAATACAAGCAGATTTCTCAATACTACAAATGCCACTTATTTCACTGCAGCAGGGGAACAAAAAAACAGGTCCATAAAAATGGTGACACTTCACCACCAAGCACCAAACACCTGGATTACGACAGATCCCACCCACAAGCATTTCTGCAGATGGAGAGAGCACAAGAACCCTGGATTGATTCTACCTACCAAGAATGACCACAAAGTCAAAACAAGAGGGCAGAAGTCTACGGTCTTTTACAGATGTTAATTTCCTGTAAGATGCCTAGAGCTGTAAATCCATAGTAGTACTAACTATTCTTTCTTATTCTTATCACTAATCAGTCCACTTGCACACTTGAAGATTACTTTGTCCAATATAAAAATATCTGTTAATGTGCTTCTTGACTAAATGGATACTGCAAGTCAGACTTAGATGGTGTTCACAGTACAAGTAAATATATGTGTAGATTGGTAATTAGAGCTGGGAACATTGATCCTATACCAAAAAAAACCTGAGCAGAAATCATACTTCACCACCAACTCAAATAATACAACAGCAAACCAAGGAAAAAAACCTAATCTCTTATCAAACCGCCTCATTCATAATTATACAGTTACTCTAAAACAAATAAAATAGTTATTGATAATAGAGAATTCTGCTTTTTATATTCAAAAGAATGTAAATCATAGATGAAACTGAACAATGAACAGCTCATCTCCTTCCTAACAAATTTTTTCTTGGGATCCAAATAACTTGTATGAGAAAGTAGGTTAAATGTAGAGTGTTTATAACAGGATTATATCAAAGAGGAAGGCACGTCACATCTGAGATAGACTAGTAAGAGAAAACCTTGGAATATAAATAGCCTGTGCAATATAACAAAGATTTTCTGACAAAATTAGATTGTCATTCTAGAACCAAATGCTGAATTACTGAAAACAAATGTCAAACAGGATTACACAATTTGCCTGATGATCGCAGGTATGAAAGCTACAGAATATGGTGATCACAGGAAGAAAAGGTCTATAGATAAACAAACAATAACAATCACATGCAGCAGCTCTTCTGGAACAAAGTTGAGGCTGGCAAAACTCTGGTGCCGGATTCTCCCATCACTTATTGCTGTTTCCCTCAGTAATATTACCACTGAAATCAATACAATTACATCAGAGATGGATCTGCCTTCTAGTGTTTCATGCAGTTGGAAGACAAAATTAATGGAAAGCTCTAACATAATATAATTGACATGAATGCTAGAGAGTCTGTCCCACACATGGATTCATCCAGTTGTGGTCTGCTGGCATAATAAATAGTTTTCAGAATACAAGTAAGCTATGCAAGGCTCTCATGGATGTGAGAATGTAATTTAATATGAATGACAGAAACAGGAAAAAATATCTAAGACTTATACTATTAGTATAAGAAAAGTGTTAATCACATGATGATGAGCGTAACATTAACTAGATGTTTGGTCTACTCTCAGTATCAGTTTAGAGCATTTGTAACTATGGACACCGATTCCAAAATGAGATATTCTGTTTCTAGTATTATATTTGATAGTAAGAGATCTGAATTACAACAGAATTAATAGCTTTTTTTTTTTCTGTTTTTTTTTTTGGAGGGTGGGGTGGGGAGTGTGTCGAAATTGGGATTTGTGGGATTTTTTTTGGTTTGGGGTTGGGGGTTTTTTTGTGTAAAACAGATAAATCACATGCTTTGCTTATCTGGCAACACCTTTTTAAAAATCAAATCAGACCTTTAGGTCAAGTCTCACTGAACAATCCTTATTAGAAGGGTGGGTGGCATCCTTAAAACAATTACCACTGATCACCTCTTAATGGCACTTCAAAACTACTTGAACATTAAAGGAAAGGTCATACAAAGCCCCTGTGTGCCATCTTTCAGGGCACCAAAACTGTAATGGAATCATCTATATTAACTCAGTCATATAAATCGTCCTTGTTGCTGTTTCTGAGCTGTGGAAACAAACAGGTTTAACGCGCATTTTAGGTTGTTGAGTGAGATCAGTCGGTGATTGCTGTTGCGGGGAGAATCATTACCTCTCCTTGTTAGATTTTCCAAAATTATGTCAGGTATCACTTCTGTAAAACTGTTTCTATTATTAGGAGGGTTTTTTTTTCTTTTAGTACAGTTTTAAGAATTGGAAAGGCTTTTTAAAATTACTGTTATTTTTGCCAAAATGCAAATGTTGCACCAGTATTTTCCCCGTGTCTCAGCTCTAATTCAGCTATTGGAGCCTCTGAAGTAGGACAATCTGCCTTAAATGAGGGTGTTGCATTATTGCTAAGCACGTATAGACTATACTTGTGCGTCCAGATTTTAGCACTTTCCAGAAAAGTTTCTCAGTTCAAGATCAGAACAAGAAGGAATTTTTTCCAGTATGTTTTATGTGATTTGTACAGATTGCAAGGTTTTGGCAAAGTTCTTTAGAAGAGACTGGGAATGGCTGGTGCACACCAAAAGAAAAGTAAATTGGCAAGTTTTTAGGGATTTCCAAGACAGTTTCTTTTCTTGCAGCTTGCTGTTTTGAATAAGCCATCATTTTTGACCTCAAACGTCCAAATGTTTTGAACAATAAGAACTGAATATATTGGTTTCTAAATGAATCATTTGCCTAACTTGCATGCGACAGAATTGGGGGGAAAAGTATAATGTTCATTATTAGAGGTTAGCATCGTTCTCTTGTCACAGCAGCAGAGCAAGGTATAAAATCAGTGTTGATGGAGAGCAGTGACTCAGTGTCACCAAAAGGATGACTGTTACTACAACTTTCCACTACAAAGGTGTTTAGTCACACCCATGTACAACAGAGTCTGTACAAAAGGAGACAAACATTGCTCTTGCGCAGAAGCATCACACAGATGTGCAAATGATTTTATAAGTAAAAATTTGAGTTAGCACAGCAAGTTACTGCAACACAAAATTGTCTTGGACATTTATTTATGTAACAATAGTCCAACTAAAGCCTGTTATAAAGGCCAACGCCATATAACTGTTGTAACACTCTGTCTCATACACACCAGCTAATTTAAATGTATGTTCCTTGAGCTAATAGATTTCCTGAATCCAAAGCTGGCTCGTAAAACGCGTTATAGTAGTGCTGTCTTCGATTAACAATTGAAAGAAATAATCTTCCTGAAATATTAAACTTTCCATGGATTAAGAATACAGCAGATGGCTGAAAACATCTATGAAAAGAAAGTTTCTTTTGCCTTACATTTAGCCATGCTCAGCATCCCTAACGGTGAATCGGTCTTAAACGTGCTACAGGGAAAGATCCCTTATGAACTGAAACTAGAGTTCTCAATAGTCTTCAGTAAACGAAGAAAGGGGTGAAACTCTAATGTACAGACCAGTTCTTTCTGCCTCTGGGACTCAGTCCTACCCAGAGACCTGTGCAAGTAGAGTTGGATCTCGCCTCTGCAAATAGCATCATCGTGAGCCACAAATAGCTCGGAATAAGTGGTTTGCATATATACACTGTATTGCCTGATTGCTTTTCTTCTCAATACAAACAAACAATAAAGAGCTTAATAAGGAAGACATACTGCCCTGATTAGAAAGCAATGTCAACATTCAGATTTTTCCTCCATTGTTGGGTTTTATATGATAAAAATTTGAAAGTGCCATTTAAAAACAATTTTACTGCTTTCTGAAAGCAGTCTACCAAAGACCAAATTCAGATTTTGCAGAGATACAGTTAGCTTTTTTAATTTTTTGAACTTATCATCATAAAAAAGATTTAGATTATCTTTTGCTGGATCACTCCTCCCCTCAAGTTATTCTCTTTTGGTATAAATAATTTCTTCACATTTTTTTTCAAATTGTAAGCTTTCATAAAGGAAAAAAGTCCACTGGATGCAGTGCATCATCTTTCTCCAATGCTGTCCTAACAAATATGTACAAAACTCCATTTGTGCCCATAATTTTACTGTGATGTAGAGTATTGAGCCTGAAATATCAGTTCTTACAGCAGCATATGAATAATTATTCTGTTTTTTTAAATCCTAAAACCACATAATATTAACTTGAGCAGTTAACTCACATAAATTTACTTCACTAATACAGTACTGAATTTTGAGCACAGCTTTGAGTTGTTGGGACATACTCAAGATAAACTTCCACATAATCAATATGCATGCAAGTTTCAGGTCCCCAACCCAACACCTGGGGTCATTTTGGACCCCTGAGCAGGTCTGGTCTAGTACAAGTTGACACAGATAGGTCACCCATAGACCATGTGTTGTACCGCATATCATTCCTTGCAGAAGTTTCAGGAGCCTTAGGTCAGTATGTTTAGGCACCTGAATCATTCTGGCTAGCAAAGGATGAAAGATAGGATAGAGATCAAGCCACAGAGCAGGAAATATTGTTGACATGCACAGTATTTGAAGAAGGTAAGAATTACACAACTTAAGTTTAAGGGTTTCTTATACACTCCAATGCACACAGAAGTGGCTGCAAATTTTGAATGCCAATTCACATTGTGTCCACCTGGAAGCACCAAGAGACTGAAGGATTTCTAGCAATGCCCTAATACTGTGTGAACTTCAGCCTGCCTCACAAGTGTTCTCTGCCAGTAGAAGGATGGGGTGTCAGAGGACATACACACAGTGAATGCACTGGCCACCTCTGCGTGACTTGGAAATGCTACATGGAAAACCAGCTTTTCAGAAGCTGGCCAATACAGGTCGGCAACACGACAGACCTTTACAATGCTGTAAATACAAGTCGTTTTGCCATCTTTGTAAATTTACTGCTATTCTAATGTTTCCCAGAGCACCTGTAGAAATGTGTAAGAGTTTAACTCGCTTCTCATTTGTGTTTATTTCTGCAGGTCTGAAAGGATTTTTAGTCTGGAGTTTTGTCTTAACACAAGAGATTGACTGCAATGGGTGGTTACATCCATGATATGTTTCAAGGTTAAATTTAAGGACTATCCTTTACATTAAAAGAGAGAGAGTAGTAGAGAGAAGCACACATCTGACAATCAACAAGTGGCCAGGAATTAAATTAGCTTAGAACAAAGGCTTTCTTTCAAAAACAAACAAAAAACCCCCCAACAAAATTACATGTATATAATAAACATATGTTTATATATACCGTGACATATCCCTCAGGGTTTCACTCCTCAGGGGCGCTGGCTGCCAGGCTCAGACCAACTTTGAGACTGCACGACTGCAGCAGCCTCTGGGAACACCCCCAGCCTGACAGCTGCAAGAACAGATCCTGCCCCAGTCTTACATGCAGTAATACATAACTCTATTTTGGGTTTAATAATTTCCATTTGACGCATTTTGCCTCCAAGAAACACCTCATAGTTTTAAGAAAGGTCACTTATCTCTGTCTGGGAAATTCTCAGTCATCAGGAAGCAGGTGTAAAAGGCCTATGTATTTACATACTCATGCCGAGAAGGGGAGAAAATTGCCTGTATTAGAGAACATCGGAAGAGACAGAAGGAGAGGTGACAGTTTCAGTATTAGAGGCAGAATGACCAGTAATGTCGTTAATGTAAGGTATTCTTCAGCTAAAAATCGATTATGCAGTCATTTCTCAGGAAGATCACTTATGAACTCAATTCAGCTAATTTTTCATGTCCTACAGGTGGAAGCCATGCTAATAGGCGGAAATGAGGGTTCTCCCCAGTTGATGATATGAATATTAAGGAGAACTAAAAATTCTTTCTTCAGAAGGATTGATTGAATCACCTGCGACAGGCACCGCTGTAGGGCTGGTTTAGCTGGACCTCACCCAGACTCTTTTGACTACACAATATACTGCAACAAAAACTGCTGCTGTACAGTCACTTAAACTGAAAGAAAACTTTTTTTTTTTTTTTTTTTTTTTTTAGATATAAAAAAAACAGACCACA
>VXBJ01006452.1:291161-306561 GCA_013400055.1 Nycticryphes semicollaris | reverse complement strand
GACCATGGAATAAGATACAGCTCCTCTCTCAGTATATACTGTTTGCTGGGCAATGAATTCTGGCTTAATGCTACTGCTGTCTGAATGAAGGCTGACCCTGAAATGACCAAACCAGTAGCCTAAACAGCCATGGAAATAACTTAAGGCATTTTCACCCTCCATTTAGTTTAGATGTTTCTTACTGTTAGATCTGCTATTCCTAGAGGATTAATTATAAATAGTTATCTACTGATATCTACAGTAATACGTTTTGCTTCTGAGCATGCACCACTGAGTTTTATAATGGGTTGTGTATACACTGCAAATGTTAAACAATATTTTCATTGATAAATGACAGGCAAGTTGTATTTGCATTTCCTGTGAGATTTAATGATGTGGTGGGATAGCTGTATGGAAGCTGGGAATTAATATTAAGACCTACTGCCAAAGCTACCCCATGACAGCAAGCACATTGCTCATTAACTTAATAGAATTTGAACCCATTTACTCTATGCGATACTTTGGTTCTTGGGATCAAAAGTCACTTTGTTTTTTCCAATAGTCTATGTAGGAACAGAACTGAATAAAATAAGTATCAGCTCTCTTTACTTTCTCCGAAATGCTCTGTTTTTCTCCAGAGAAGCAAAAGGTTCTTCCCAACTTCACAGATTGCCTCAAAGCCCTTCCCCGCCACAAGCTGCCCTCTGCACTTCTGGTAGCAAAAGCAAGTGAGTTGCTCACACCGATATGGAAGTTGAAGCAGATTAGAGGAAGTGAAGGAAACCGATCTAGGGAAATGATTCTGCCCCACTTCCATCATCCAGAAACACTTTGCTGTAATGATGCTTGTACCACTTTATTCAAGACTGCTTAAAATCTTTGGGAAAGCCAGTTACCTAGGACACATCTACTCAAGCTGGGGATGGTAGCAGGAATAGATCTTTTTCATGAAAGCTTCAGTTTATTATTAGTAGAATGTTAAAAACTAGAGAAAGAGGAACTGGAAAAATCATCTGCATTTCATTTGCTGAACAGTCTTACTTTAAAAAGCCAAATTAAGGTATTACCTCTTTAATGCCAAGTCCATCCAAGACTACAGAAAAAAACACCTTCCCACGTTTACAAGTTACAATGTATTTCTAAATTATACCATATATTCCTCAGTCTCCTCATTATTCATGGTAACCTATAATTTTATTTTCAAAGTTCAAGGTGACGGAGTTAAGTGGCCAGGCTTCCAACCACATGGAAGCTTCAAACTTATTTTCGGTTTCTCCTCTCTCTTCCTGTGAGCCTTGTCCATGGCACAATCTACTGAATTCATTTTACAGTGATATTTTAGTGTTTCTTCTCTCACAGAATTTTAATGTGCTTAATCTGACAAACTCAAACCTAAAATATGCACAGACCCATTTTTTCTGAGCTGTTTTGAAGTATTGGAGGTCCTGCCTTATATACTCTCCCTGAAATCCATACAATTACACCTGACAAATATTGTCCTCATGTAAATTAGAAGAAAGTGTCTCTCAAGCTGAATATTTCCAATCCTCTGAAAGTGGACATCCAATGGGAGGCAGTGTCACAGAAAATTAAGGGTTCATAGAATCATAGAAACACAAGGTTGGAAAGGACCTACAAGATCATCTAGTCCAACGATCCTCCTATCACCAATACTACCCACTAAGCTACTAAATTAGGTCTTGTAGCACCTCGTCCAGACAGTTCTTGAACACTGCCAGGGATGGTGACTCCACCACCTCCCTGGGCAGGCCATTCCAGTGCCTGAGCACTCTTTGGGAGAAAAAGGTTTTCCTGACATCTAATTTAAATCTCCCCTGGTGCAACTTGTGGCCATTCCTTCAAGTCCTATCATTAGTTATCTGGGAGAAGAAGCTGATCCCCTCTTCTTCACAATCTCCCTTCAGGAAGTTGTAGAGTTAAAACAAGCTTCCTAAAAAGGGAAATTTGTATATGTTTGATGGAGCACTTGCAGTGACCAAAAATAAAAATTATTCCTGAAAAATCTTCACATTGGTGATAGAAAATAAAAGGAGTTTTCATGTTGGCACCAATGGGAACAAAACTGTGCAGGAGGACACAAATGTTCACATCTAACCTAAGCTAGGACCTTTCCAGCAGCCCAGACCTGTTGCTGAATAACATGCTAGGAACATGCAGGAGCCACTGTATACGTGTTTGGACTAGACCTTATAAAATACATATTGCTTTAACATTTCTTACATCAGTGTAGCATTTTAGACACTAAGAAGACTCTTTTAATAGAGGCTTACAAGTGACATTTGGAAATTATTTTTATGAACACTCTCATCATCAAAACCAATTTTTGGTCTGTAATATTACTAACCCAGCACCAGGTACCACAAGCCACCTCCACCCCACACAGCATTCCCACTGGTATCAGCAGACTGAGAGGACTCTCAAGTGTCTGGTCATTAACTGACTTGTTTCATTATGTAGTGTGTAAATGGGTTGAAATCAAAACCTTATTTAAGCTGCAAGAGTGAAACTGTGCAACCCCAAATTTCATGGTTAACTGTGTGTAACTTAAGCTGTACTTTGATGCTGTCTTGAAGCTAATGTATGTTTATGCTTAGAAAATCGACACAGAAAAAAAATATCTTCAAGAGCACTTGTACAGCAATTCTGCTCTCAAGATGAAATTCACACCTGTGCAATAAACCACTGGAGCCTCAAGCCCCATGCAATATGGAACTTAAATGGAATGTGAAGGTGTCTAAATCTTTGCATTATCTCTACAAGGGATAAGTTTCACCCCTTTCTGTCCAATCCCAAAAAAGAAAAAAAAAGAAAAAACAATAACCCAACAGATTTTACTTTAGTCAAAAGAAAACTATTTTACACTTTGTTCCACTTTGGGTCTGCAATCCAGTTCGTGGGAAAGTGAGCTTACATTTCCTGCCCTACGTTTGTAACTTGTCAATCAGAAACAATTTGTTTTTTCACAAATTGTATTTCAGCACGTAAACATATTCAAATGTTGCATTTCTTTATCTGGTTAAAATCTCTGGCACTGCTACTACAGCCATCTTAGCGTGAAGCAGATGGAGGAGTTTGAACTAACCTTTCCACAAGAGCAGACGTCTAAGTGTCTGACTTCACTCAGCAGTGCTAACTGCTGGTCTGTGCTAACTGCTCATGGGGAGGCTGTCCGAACTGTACATTCAGGTTTTCAACAAGAAGGCTGGTCATTCAGGTTCATTTCTCTGGATATTAATATCCCTGCTTAAAACCAATAAGCATCAGTGAAGCTTTTAAGAAAGCCCAAATGAAGACTAAACACCACTAGAAGTGTGATGCTGGGGAAAAAATAAAAATATAAAAATAAATAAATAAATAACAGAAATGTCTTATGGATAAGGCCCAAGGCTTGAAGAAATTTAGATTCATTCCCTGTGCTCTCAGAGACCTTAGCTGTGACCTCTGGCAAGTGATTCAATTGCCTTGTCCTCAATTTCCCCCTTTGAAACAGGGACAGATGTGCAGCTCCATCTGTACTGAGGGATGTGCAGCCATGTGACCGCCAACTACTTCATACAACATGGCAATGTAGGTCAGTGCAGCATGAAGAAGGTCTAATTGCTCCTTAGGACTCTTTCCCATCCAGAGGAACACTTACCCCATAATATGGAGGTCGTCATCTCTCTTTTATCCAAACCTTTGAGCATCTTGCCAATTTACTGTTTCAGAATTTTTCCTTATCACGTACCAGCAAAATGGGCTTTACCCAGTTTGCACATACAGGAACCCCACCACATGCCGTAATGTTAAGCACAACTTGGATTAACCCATCTCTTCATCCACTGATATGGCTCACTAAATGACACCTGTCCTAGCCAAAAGGAGGTCCTGGCATGCAGTTACTCAGAACCAACTCCTGCTTCCTGGTACAGGAGATGAAATTAATGTGTGTATGGCCCCAAGGCTGCAGAAGCCAATCTCTTTTTCTTACTAACCCACTACTTAGGGATGCAAAAGTCTCTGGTGCACACCAAACTTAGGCTCTTAAATGACCTGCCATTTCCGCAAAGGTGATCAATTCTGAATGACAGTGGAAAAACGGGCATCATGACCTCATGAATGCATCTCCTTCCAAATAGAGAATGGCTTTAAAGCTTTTGTAAGAGTAGGCTATCATTTCACTTAAGTGTGTTTGTTTAGACCTGTGGACCCTTAAAAATGCCTGCAGAGGGAAAATATGCAAGATAAATTGTTCTGTGTCTCAGTAAGACACTCACAATCACAAAGGAGGAAAGAAAGAAGAGTTGAAAACTGACCTTCCTTAGCTTGAAACTGCCTGTAGGAGTCCCAGGACAGGTTGTTCTGACATTCTCTTAACATCGTTTCATCAGCACAGCCAAAACTAATCACAAGAATATTACCCGTTGACAGGTGCATTTATTCTGTCAATTAAATCAGATGGTTAAATCGAAATGTGCCCCAAATCTCTCTTGTTTGCATTATCCATATTGGCATTTCTTGGCTGTGGTTCATTGCTGGCTGGAAGTCATCCAGCCCCTGCAGAGTCACTTTGCAATACGGTGCCAGCAAGTTTCCATGCTTTGCAGCAGCAGCTATACTGAGACCAGAGCGGTCCTACAGGACTGACCTGAAATGTTTCATTGTTTCATTAGGATTTATTTAAGGAAAAAAAAAAGTGAAGAAGGCTTAGATCAATGTTTTAGAAAAGGAAAAGGATATATCACAGCACACCTAACCACTAGTGACATGCATGTGTTAAAACAGAGAACAGAACAGAGACTTTTAACGTTACCAAACAACTACTGTGTAAGAATGTGAAGTAAAATCTAGCCTTCCTTAAAACACATTTTCTGTGGGGCAAAAAAAAAATAAATTGTTGCTCCTAATCCATTGGAAAGGTAAGAAAAGCAACAGACATTAAGGTATAACTGAAACAGAAATCAACAAGAGCTACTGAAGCACTACCACCTTTTACCTAATTACCCAAGGAGTCTCCAAGCAGAGGGTGAGTTTACATAAAATATTTGCTGCAATGACAGTTGCAGTGGAGCAAGCTAAGAATGTGGCCAAGTTTTTCATTTTGGTTTTGCAGTGCACTTGCCAGGGTATTTCAGCTGAGAATTATCCTCCCTGCAGTTGTAGTGGCTTTGCATTACCGAAAAATTAGACCTTTTTTCCCAGGATTATATTTGTAAGTTTACAATTTGTTGAGTGCTCAACTCACCCCTTTATTAAAGAAGTCATACTTCATTTTGTCACCAAGGAGAAATATACCACAGATGCTGAATCCCAAGGCTGCGTTATTTTGGCAGAACAGGTAGACAGAGTTTGCAGTTTCAGCTCTGCAGGAAACACCCATCAAGTTCTGACCTCTTTCCCAGCCTTTAGCCCCATCCTTTGTTACTGCATCCTTCCCAGTTTGGAAGAATGCCCCACTGCCAGCTCTTCCATAGCAGAAGATTATCCAGAACACGTTGCTGAGTACAGTCCCGTATAAAATATGGGTCAAATCTCAGGACTATACACAATATGAATAGAAGGATAAATACATATAAGCATTGTTTTGTTACACGTTCTCTTAACTTTTGCTTGATAGCTTAAAGCATTTGCCCCCAGTCTGATTTTGAAAACATTCAGGCGCTTGTCCATGAGTTACAGTACTAGGAAGTCAGGTCTCTCTAAGAGTTTCCATGTGGTCAGGTCAGTATCTTCTACCGCTAGGTTTTTAAAACTCTCGAACTTGCTTAAACTGATAAATAACAGGCTTAATCTGGCAATCAAGAACATCTGTAGAACTCACTGAAAAGCTGATGCGAGTTCTGAATAGCACAGAATGTAGTCCTATAAAACATCCATGAAAAGTATATGCATATTTTTCCTTTCAGTATGGTATTTATCTAGGCAGTAATGACTACTGGAAAACATGCCTGTCGGCAATTTTTCAAAGCATTACATTTCTAAACCATTCACAAGGATTTAGCTGCTCATTTCCCACTAGCTCTAGAGGGCCTGGTGTGGCTAAGTGCACAAAATCACTTTGAAACTTAAGGGATGCAATTAACCTTTAATTTGAAGTTCAGCAGTTCAGTGTTAGGCTTAGGGACTATGAACCAGGAAACTAAGAATTTTTTCTTCAATGTTTCTGTTTATCCAAAAGGTCCATCTGATAATGCCATGCTTTCATGCATGTTGCAACACCCAAGCCCCGTATTTGGCTTCCTATGTTTGATGCCATTTCTCAGATACTGTGGCTCTGTGACCTTGGACCAGACTGCTGTAAAAAAAGCTGTGTGAGGATGAGTTGTGAGAAGCCGTGCCAGGACCACCCCCTCCTCTTTGCTACATTTATAGAAGCTGCATTTGTGGTCAGGAGGTCCAGATCTGTAGTCCTCACCTCAGCTATGCCACAGATGTTGCCTGTGCCTGGCCATGTACTTCTATGATCCTGAACTAACTTGCCTTCCTGGCTTAACCTCAGACTGACAACTTTGCTGTGGATTTGCCCAGTGATCTATTCTTAACCCTGCTTTCCATCACCAGACATCACCTTTTCCCATCATTGGGCTGGACCTGACCTTGGCTTGCTCTGGCACTGCAGGACTGTGCCCTTTATCCCTGAGACCACTTCCCCTGCCAGCCTTGCTGTCACCCTCAGCTCCTGGCTTGCCTGGAGTGGCCCACCATTGCTGGTCCCTGGTGTAGAATAAATGCAGGAAACATTAATGTTTTTTGTTTTCAAGACAGAAAAGTGAAGTCATTCACAGCAGCACGAGCCTCCAGACATGATAAAGTGATGATGGCACACAGAATTGAGAAGTCTTACATCAGAGCCACACAAGCATAACTCTGTCATCCCAATGATTTGTTGTGGTGGTCATAAAACAAAATAAAAATGCATAATTAAACATTTTTATCAATTTCTCATTATTCACCTTTTATAAGAAACACCATAACAAGGCACTACTTATTGTATAATATTAAAAACCCCAAAATAAGTTCATGACCCGTTTTCTGATTGATGTGGTTTCATATTCCAAAGCAAGTTATAAGCTAATAAAGATCATAAATTTAGTTATTATTTAAAGACAGGGATTAATGAAAACTAGGTGCTGATTGTTTCATCCTAAGGCCAAAGACAGATATTCTTATATCTGTCTCAAATCCAACTGGATGCAACTACAAGTTTTTTGCACATAATCATGAAATTGTAAGACCATGGCTTTAAAGTGACAAGCACACATTGGTTTTAAACAAGAGAAATCTGTGTAGAAGGACTCTATATTAAGGGAGACATTGCTTATCTTCTTAGTGCTGTTCCCAAAGCCTTTTCTTTCTGCTCTAAATTGTTTTGATACTACTTCCTAATTAATCTGTCTTTGAGAAAGCCAGTAATATTCAGCTAAGTAAATTATCTTTATTTCCCTAGCTGCTTGCTTTCATCAACCAAGTTGGTGGGGAATTCTGCAAACAGTGTTGTATATTTACAGCAGGAGAATTTTTTAAAAAGTATTTTGTATGTGCACATGTAGGTCCTAGGATCAACACACGACAGTGCATTAGCCACCTGAAAGATAAGAATGTTTACAATTTTTTTAACATAACTGTCTTAGTTGAAGGCTATTTGTGGCTTGCAATGTAGCCAGTTGGAATTGTGTATACAAATAATGCACTTTTACAATTAATCAGCCACTGTGATTTTAAGTGCAGAGAAAAATATTAATAGGTCATTCAATCTTAAAACCCACATATTTTTACTACTTTTAACCAGTTCCACTGGTTGGATACATCCTTACTTTATATATCTCTATTTCAGAGAGTTATCCCAATATCAGAGAATATTTAAGCCCCTCCCAACAGCTGATGTGTAAATTCCATTTATTTTAATGTCACACTGATAGAATAAAATACAATTGGAAAACTGTTGGGGTTTTAAAGCCAAAATACTAAATTTTGTTACTGAGATACCTTAACAAAGAGTTGATGCAAAAGTGCTATTCTCATGCAAGGCCATGCAGGGAGACAGTAAAAATACATAAGGGTAACTGGAGAACAAGTAAAGCGCAGTCAAAACATAATTACCATTTGCTTGCTTTCATTACATAAAACTACAGCTTTCCTGACACACTCACTAATATCTATGATTTTAAAAATAGTATAATATACATATACATCTATTCCTCTGTCTAACATAAATTACATATCTGTTAAATTACCCATTGTGTTCAAAAAAATACAAATACCCACATATATGATGTTTTTATTTTCTCCTGCATTCCACATCCTTCAGATCTACCAATAACGCTAATACCCATTTAGGGGAATATGTTGTGGGACGACAGTACAGCAATATTAAGTAAGGCAACCATATGTTTACTCCTTTTGCCATACTGTTTGCGACTGCCCCTGACTCTTCATGGATTAGATCCCACATCCGTTTGCCCAGTGCTGATGGAATGCCTTTTGCAGGTGTTTTGTCGATATAATTCAAGACATAGATTTCAAAAAGCTGAGCTCCCTAGCGTATAAAGCAGCATTAGCTCCTTGTTTTCCCTTATGACACAGCCTACAGAGGTCTCCTCTAGGCTCTTACTTTACAAAATTATCTTAAATAACATCATCTGAGTGAATGCCTGCCCCCTGAATCCCTAAAAGAAAGACTAGGATATTCAGATCTATATGATTTTCATCAAATGTTTTTTTGTTTTGATTTTAAGTAATTGGTGAAAAGCAGGTGACAATAGACTGATATTATCACATACAGCCAAGATTTGTTTCTATCAATCCTCCCCACCTTAAATGCTGAGGACTGCCCACCTAGAGCACACAAAGTAATGAATCTTTAAGCACAGTGAGAGTTAAAGCCTCATTTAAAGGCATCATTCTACATTTATTCTGTTTTTGTCCAGCTTTAAAAGCGGCAATGAGGTACAAATGTATGTAAAACAAAGAAGCATATCAGCTAAAAATCAACACTAACTTAACCCACTAACAGAAACAATATTCTGGGAAGATTTTGTGGGTTTTTTGTGGTTCTGAAGACTCTCACCTCTCTGTGCTCATCCTCTACAGAGATTAAAGTGTAGGTGTACAGTGTCTTGAAGAAGAAATCAACAAGAGGGAGAAAATAAAAACAACTCAAATGGAGAAACTTTAATTTTATATTTTTATGTTAATGCACTGGTAAGAAAAGGGCCTCATTTGGGAAGTCATAAAGAAAAAAAAAGCGTTAGCAGATCTCCAAGTTAGAGCATAGAAGCTTTCTCCACAGATGGAGGATTTAAAAGAAGTAAAATGATAACCACATAGTCAAGAGACTAGAAAAGAGACCTTGATGTTTGATAGTTGTAATAACCTGCAGAGTGCTCTAATGGCTCAGGGATCAGGTGCAGAACTACAGCAATAACAAGAGCTGAATAATTATCTCAGCCATATCTGTATAACCACAGTCCCAGAGTATGAACTATATAAGGAGGCTTCTGCTGCCTCTCCAAGATTTCCTGAAATGTTAAATCACTGAATTGGGAGCACTTCCAGCATTAGTACTGCCCAGTTAGAAAGAAATAAAGCCCAGAATCCTCTAGTGGCAGTTCTAATGTCTTTGTTAATTATGAATTATGGGTAAACATGCAGACTCACAGAGGTCACGGCTGTCAGCAACAATACTTTTCAAGAAGGATTTTTATGAGGGTCTTTTTCATTTTGCCATAATGTCCTTTATATATACGTGAAACACACCGAGAATACAAAAAATAGTGTTTGTTTTTAGGGAGGATGTAGTTATTTTTCACTTGTTTTCTACCCTCTGTGCAGTCACGTATCTGCTGCCAGTACAACCCAGTTCATAACTATAAGCTCCTCTGTGAATAACAACAGCTGTACAGTTCCAAGGACCAGGCAGAAAGAGTCACCAGGGCTGGGGTTAGGTTAATGATCAGACACTCTGTTAACAAGAAAGTAGTGGTTTTCACAGTGAATGGCCAGTCAGGATCCCATCAGCTGTAGTCACCTTTCACACACAACAGAGAAACAAAAGCTGCATACAGTATGCTTGATTAACCTCACTTAAATGGCAACGCTGATCTCAAATCCGTCCCAGGAGTGTATATAAACAGGATTAAAATTATATTATGTGTGGATCCTACCCAACAAAAGCAACTGGCACAAAATCATTTTAATTAGGTGGTAGCGGCTGTAATTCATTCAACTTGGGCATTAATTCTTCTCTGTCCCATCAAAGAACTTTTGGGACTCACTAAATTGTGGAAGGAATAAAGGAGATACTTACAGATAACATTGAATAACATGTTGCCAAAACTGTTGGCTAGTTTGTAAAAAGGTTACATGGAACTTGCAGGACAACACTAAAAACAGCTGTGTGAAATTCTGCATGGAGGATATAATCTCAGAGTTTTTAAGGTAGGTAACAGACTTGTAACAAATGACAATGGAGTTTTTACATAAGTAAATTTCTAAGAAACCTATTACTCCTCACTAAGTTGCTTGAAATCTCTCCAGGAGCTGGTAAACCTTAAGACCTTCAATGACATATGGTTTCAGCTCAATTCTGAGCCCAAGAAAATAAAATTGTAGAAGAAGCTGTTTCAGGATTTAACTTTTTAACAAAATGCAAAAGGAGAACTCTCTTCTGTCTCTAGATAAATTTTCCCCATTTTGTAGGGAAAATGTCATAATAAAGAATTATCAAGCATGTGATAGTTATTCTGGATAAAAATAATGTGAAGTCTTATAAACCCTTATGAATACATATATAATAGCCACAGTCTAGTAATGCTGCTAATTGCTAAGTACAAATGTGCATTTACCCATAACTCACTCTTGTGTTCCAAGGAAGCCAATCTTGCAATTATTGAGAATACACAGTTTTTTTCCAAATAATGACAAATATTGTATAAAAACAGAAACAAAAAACTCCCTGAAAACTAATTTATAACCTTGAACATCTGTGACAGCACTGTTGATGACCAATAAAGGTTAGTCCTCTAGATTGTGACATTCTTGAGTGGAGGAAAGGTTCTCAACTCCCTGACATATCAGAAAATGTAGGTTAAATGTTTTAAGTGGTAAATTAATACCAACTTTCATCATGCAGCAGAAATCTAACCTCTGCCTCACCCCACTGCTGTTAGGAAATTAAAGTCAAAATTACTCTGCTTTTGTTATCAGAGGTAAATTTTTTTCCCCATAAAAATTTGTGAGCATCAACCTCTCTAAGTTGAAGAAAAATTGGCAAAGAGGTGGTAACTACAAAGCTTCTGCACTTTCTTAGAAGCAACAACAATTGCAAAAAAAAAAAAAAAAAAATCAGACATGTTGAAATCCTTATCACTTTCCTTGGCACAGACTATAAAACCATGTAATCTGCAGTATATTCCATAGGGGGCACATTGGCAACATGGCAATGTCATAAGTAGAAACACATATTTTTCATACCAAAATATCACTAGCAGGTAAGAAGACTGACCATTATGTTACATAATAAAGATAAGTCATGTGTATTTGAATAGTTAACAGATGGACTAATTAGAGGCTGAATTATTTGTGGTATAACTGATAGCTGGTTAAATCAAGGTTACTGAGGGAAATGGACTTGACTTTGGAAAAAACAGAGGGTATTTGCAGGGCTAATGCAAACTGCTTCTGAAAAGAAAGGGTTAACAACCAATGAAAGAACATAAGTGCATCTAATTAGAAGGCATACCAAGGCATGCAGAGAGAATACAAGGGTAAGCAAATGGCAGAGCCTGCATTTGTGTGCAATATATGAAACAGGAAATATGGAATAATATCTAGATAACCAATACGAAGGGCAAGGGGTCAGGCAGGTAAAATAAGCTTCCAACTTAAAAGGATGTGTTACTTTTAGTAAAAATAGTACACATAAATATATACAGACATGTGTAGTGAGTAACAAAAGAGAAAGATGACAGGAGATATCTGTTTGGGGGCATCTATGAATAGGAATATTGTATAATGACTTGATTCAAGACACAAAAAATACATGGATAAAAGTGAATTTTAAGCTAGAGAAGTTCAATGCCCTCTCATTTAAAACAGTTTATTAACTTGCACGATGACCCCTGGAAAGATTTCCTCCCCCCTGATTGCCTTTATAAAAGAGAGCCATGGGAAAGATAACATTGCTACATAGGTAGGTATCAGTGTTTAACCCCCAAAAGTGTACAAAGGGCCTAAAAATGCAGAGCACAAGTGAGCCATGAATTATCCTTCTATGCTAGCATCTACTACTATGTGTTCGTGGGGCCCTCATGTAGCTGAGACCATCATTCTCTGGGCTCACATAGAACAGACAATGTTAAGATTGAAAAAAAAAAAAACTACTTCTAATTGTTATACTTGCAAACCATTTTGCATCTGTAGCTCTGGGTCAGCACTCATCAACAAACTGTAGAATCCACGTAGGAAACTTAAGAATAAATACTATTGTGTACAGCATCACCCAGGCTTCAAAACTGATCATGAAATTGCAAGATACTAATCAAAGGAGGTCTAAGCTAGGAAGGGCCTTCTTTTAGTGGGTGCGCATTTGAGAGCACTTGCAAGTAGTAGAAAGAAAGCTAAAAGGAGTACGGAATCAGCCAAGTACTACCTATTTCTATAACAAAATTTGATCAGCCCAGATGAGAAGCAGAAAGTGACTCATCCTTATGGAAAGCTTGACAGAGTAACTCCAGATGACTGAGCAAAAAGAAAAAAAGAAAGCTGAAGCACTTCCAATAATACACACACACAAATATGCACACACACACACACACGTGTTGGAGTATTGAGATGATAATGCTACATATAAAGGATTCTTCCACAAAGATGACCATGCCATAACAGTCCACAGCAGGAGGGCAGAAGCCTTAGGCATAATCCACCATTGCCCATTTGAGCATTATGGAAGAGAAGAAGACAGCCCAAGGCTTTTGGTAAGGCTGAACAATGTCACAGAAGGTCAAGGGTTAAATCCAAACTCTAGTGTGAAATAAAAGGCTGAACTACAGAGAAGACTTCTCTTTAGGTATGAAATGCACTAGTGTAAACACAACAACAAAGACACCCATGCACATTCCACAGATTTTGGGTCTAAGATTGGTAAATTTTTATTTCAGTTCAAATAAAAAGCTCACCCCTGGAAAACAGATTCCTTTCCATTCAGTTTGGTCTAACACACTGTTGACACTGATGGTGTTTTTTCATTGACTAAAATGGGCTTTCAAACAGCATCTTCTGCATTTCTAATTGAGTTGCCGGATGACATGGTACCAGCAATGTAGTAACACTTCATAAATCACACTTGTTTGGAATGGGATTCCTAATAATATAGGTTAATATCTCCTAAATAGGCCATGATTACTCTCATTTCTAGATTGCACACAACATCTAACCCTTCAGCAACATGTTATTTAGGGGTACTGGCTCAGAGATTTCTCTCAGGCCCCAGACAGAAATAAAAGCAAACTTTGTACGGGAATTCAGCAAATTTTTTGACTCATAAGGAACAAGTGGAATTGAATTAGTTGTAAAAAGTTATAGATGTACTTAGAAAAGTTATAAAAGTAAATTATAAACTGATTCCAAACAAAGCAGCAAACCATCATCTTACATGTACCCTTTTTTACCCCATAGTCAGCAAAGACCAAGCTTTGTAAGGCACATATTGGGTACATCAGTTTGCCCATGGCGAAATAAATGCAGGGAGACTGTCCAGTCTCATCAGTTGATTCAGTTTCTTGGCAGAGACCCTGATCTCAGATACAGCCCCAGAGCTGTCGATCAGTCTCATGTAACCAACTGTGCAAACAGTTAATTTTTTCAAGCTGACAACCAAACTTCAAAAAAACCTCACAACAATACTAGTGGCTTAGATCAACCCAAGAATAGTCTTCACAGCAAAACAAAATTACCATTTCACACTCTAAGAAGGAAATTAGATTTGTTACAAAATGAAAGCACTTTGTTGCAAAATGTAGAAATGAAACATTTCTAGGGTGGGTGAAAAAAATCTATTGAATCTGAACTGAATTCAGAAATACTTTTGGCTCCTCAACTTCACACAATAAGCCTCTTGACTGATTACTGCAATTCTTAATTAGGAATGAAGCCACACTCACTGAACGAGGGCAAGCATATATATCACAGATGTTAACACCCCGAGGAGCACACACTGAGCACTCTTCTTTCTGCACTGACTTCCCCCTGCCATAAACATGGTATATATTAAAGTCTTGATCCTGGGAGAGGGCAAAAAGAGACCACGAGACTCGCCTTCACCAGCAGAGACAATACAAGCCTGCAAGAAGAGATGCCACAGTCCTGCTCCAAAAACTGCCTGGATGGGAGACTGGCCACAGCTCTCTTTCCTTCCACACACCTCATTTCCTTCATGAGCAAACTGAAGCATGAAGGAAACAGGGCCTCACCCAGCATATAGTTGGGGTGCAACAAAGAATAACACTTCCCTCTAAGAGTACTTACAGCTGGGCCACATTTGCATCACAGCAGCACAACTGCAAGCTGGCAGACTCATAGGAGACTTCTCAGGGCCATGGTCACAAGTTATCTGCCAGCACCTTACAATGTTGTGTGAGACAGGAGGCAGCCACAGATAATGTCTGCTCTCACTGGCAAAGCATCAGTTCAGTGTGATACTCTTATTGTCTTCTCCTGCTCCTGTTTCTTCCCCGTTTCTCATTTTTGCTTTATCCCTTTTTTTGTTTTTGTTGCCTGAATGTACTTCTAGAGTCCCTTGCCATGGCAACACCTGCAGGTGAAGGCAGAGCTCATCATCCACAAGCTTTGCCAGTGCTGAAGAGGTAACTAATCACTCCACAAGTAGAGAAGTGCTATTTCCAAGATACCCATGAACAATTTGCGAACGTGGGTGTCCCTGAAGCACCCGCTTCTCACAGGTGTTTAGCTTGCTTCTGCGAACGTCAGTAAAAGCACTTTTTCCCCCTGTTTGCATCTCATCATGTACCTTGCCTGTGCTACTTCACACAGAGCTGTAAACTCACAGCTTAACGGGGCTAAGGAGACAAGTCTCTTCTGCATCCATTAATATGTGACAGGCACAAACAATAAGGAAGGTGCTTCAGAGCTACCAAAGCCCAAGAGCTTGCAACACCGCTGTCAAGGGAAGCTCAGCCACCATAATTTCCGATCAGAGAGTGACCAAATCTCTCCTGAAAACAGCTTGTGGGTCTCAGTCACCATCTGCAATCCCAGGTACCACACACACTGCAGAAGGGTTGGAATACTCCAAATACGCACCACAGCCTTTAATCATCCAGACACTGAGGTGGATTTCAAAAAGCTGCTTGCAATCTTAACAGACCTACCCCTAATGACAAAACACAAATTTGTCACCACAGCT
>VXBJ01006452.1:246161-286161 GCA_013400055.1 Nycticryphes semicollaris | reverse complement strand
ATTCTGTAGAAGCAAGAGGGACAGAAAAAGAGCCCAATTTATATTAAAAAATATTGATGAAATCCAGTGTTATGACCTGTTATGACTGATTTAAGACTTCTATTTTCTTTAACACTTTTCAATTATTTCCCCCTCATACATACACTATTCATCAGCTTAGACAAATCTCTCAGGCCAGCATGCAGATTTCCAGCCTCAATCGCTACAGTACATGAGTTCTAGATCTGAGAGGCCAAAAAACATCTATTTGACTAAAGAGCTATAAGGCAGCCATAAAAATTATGGATCACAGAAATAAGCAATTAGTGTTATCTTCAATTGCTTTATTGGCAGTATTCACTCGTTAGAATAGAGGCAGCAGTAAAACAGATTGCAACATACTGTATAACAGCATATGGGATTTTACATTATAATGCTATTCTCTGCCAAGAAGTCATATTTTCATTTGAATGCATGGAACAGATTATCACAGGGTTTCCAGCATTAGATGTGGATGACCCTCTCTCTCTGCCTCTCCTCCTCCCTTCCCCCCAGCCTCTTGGCTATTAGGCAGTTTTTTAGGTTACGACTATATCAAAATAAGCATAGCAACAGAGCGGTAATAAGGGAGCTCTGACTACCGAATATTGACTTGTGCTCTGAGACCCCTGGCTCATGCAGAATGGGCATGTCACAGAGCTATGGAGATAATAAACTCAGCCGCGAAGGCAGTGGGTAGACGAGGAGTTGAGGGTTTGCCAGTCTTTTCACCCAGCTGGCTTCAGCTCTAGAGGAAGCTGCTTGCCCGCCCATCTAATCACAGCTGAAGTGCCACAAAGACAGCCACTAGCAAGAGGGCTGGAAATAAAACAATAGGAATAATAAGAGGGGGAAAACCAGATTCCTTATACTGTATTTAACATTAGGGATATTTTCTGCAATTGTTTGTCTGTGTCCGTAGCTTGCCTTTACAGAGCAGTGCCAGCATTTCAGCGCAGAGAATAGATTCCTTCAGGACTGACACGCAAGGCCTCTGGTTCACCTGCACACCGGCAACCAATGTGCAAATATTAATATCTGGCATGTTGTGGAAATTAAAGTGAACATCTTATATCATACTACATCTGTTCTGTTCAAATAAAAACATACCTTCTTTTACCAGCACAATACAGAAAGGGAAGGGCATTGAAAGCATCGTTTTACAGGAGCTGTACTCAAATCTGATTCGAGAAATACTTGTCTCCAATGTACCTCTTTCAAAATACCTATATATTGTTGAGAGAAAGGAAGAGGGAGAGACAGAGGGGTTAAATACTTAAACAAAATGCTCTGAGGGGAAAAAGCACTTGCCACTCTAGGAGCACAGGAACTAGAAAAGCTAGAAGCGTAGGTAGTAATTTACCAGAACAAAGAAATTGGATAGAATTAGGTTTCATGTGTTACTACTTATTCAGCTCTAATGAAAGCCAAATAATTTGATAAAGCTTTGATTCCCATATGTATCTCTGAATTTCTGCACATATCCAAGACAGAGTTTCTGCGGAATGCATTTCACATTTCAGAATTTTCATTTCAGTTTTGGAATTCAGAAGTTTAGCTTCATTACCAGAACAGCACTAATAAATGATGATAAACAAATTAATGTGTTGAACTAAACACAACTCCTCAATATGTATATGCTGGGTTTGAGTACAGCTTTCTTAAAGGGCAAGAGCCCAACTACAATATCTTACATTATAGTTATAAATCTAATAAAAAGTCCTCTTCTTAAGAGTGAATAAAGATGTTTAAAAACACTACAATATCTTACATTATAGTTATAAATCTAATAAAAAGTCCCTTTCTTAGCAGTGAGTAAAGGTGTTTAAAAACAGTCTGTCATCTTCTTAATTTCTGTGTTGGAAACTACAGTGAGAATCTTAATGGTATTTGCCACAAACATCATCTTCAAATTTTTGCCTCAGAAAGAGCTACAGAAATACTAGAAATAAAAAAGTAGTCTTTTAAGTGTTAAGAAATACGTTGGATAATAAGGATACATTGCTGGGCAAATCAGCTTGTGCCATGTATGTGTGAGGCAAAAAATTGAGGGAAGATGAGAATTCTAGACGGTTAAGAGAGGAGATTCTTCTCTGTGTTTTCTTGTTCAGCATCCCTACCTGTGTGTCATTTTATTCAAAGACTGTGAATCACTTAGAGAAAGAAATTTTGGGGGGTTTTCTTGGGGGGTGGGGCGGGTGGGGGCTGGCAGGGATTTTCCAAAAAATGCTCACAGAAAGAAGGAAACACTAGGATAGCTCCTTGATTTTCATTTCAAAATGTTCAGCCCAGGCATTCAGCTCTTCCTGTAGTAAACAACGGTGTAAATTAAAATGAGCCATAAAGAAGAATGGTAGGGCTGGTCTTACACCTATTGCAAGCGAACAGGTATATATTACTATAGTGACCCTCCCTACTGCTAACATTTCATTGATGTGCCACATGCATCCAGTTAGTTAAATCTCCTAGCCATCACCCTCTCTGACAATAAACTTAAGGGAATTTGTTGTTATCTTCAGCGGTAGCAGCTCCCAACACTTGTCAAAAAAGCTGGCCGTGACATTCCTCCACAAATCTGGCCTCATACAAGGATGCACTTTTATAACAGTGAGAAGACATGCTACGTTTTTTTGCCGCCTTTGAAAAGCTAAAGGCTTCCTGCAAGAAGCTGTCCAATATCAGTGCTCACTGACCCCAACAAGATCTGGTAGCACTACATGTTACACAGGATTGAGCCATCTGGGGAACTGAGGAAAAGAGAGAGCAAATAATCTAGGGCTGCTCATCACCATGCAAAATTAGTGAAGGTAGAACAAGCAACAAACCCGGGATGCCTTGGAATGTTGAGCATGTTGGTTTATAAAATCCATATAAAGCATCTGCTTTTTGTACGACTAAACTCTGTATAATAGCAACCTTTTCCCCCCTTTCTCTGTATCTAGCAGCTGTTGCAGCCCAGCTCTTGAAAAAGAGGAGTACACATCACAAAGCAGTGTTGGAATCAAGCTGAGCTTTCTTGTCTGTGTTAGGTTCCAGGCTCAAGGGACTGCATGTTTTGAAAATGTCACTGTGCTATTTTTTCACTGAAGGTGGGCTTACCAAGTCAGGTGACAAAAGCTACAAAAGGTAGTAGAAAAAGAAAAGATTCTTCTATCCTACTTTTCGCGTCCTAACCATTAGTGCTATTTAATTAAGCATTCTTGGAGATAATGCAAAGATGACTACTGTTCTCAAAAAGAGATGCAAAATGCATTGCAACTGTCAGGTCCCTGACATCCTCTTGTGCAAAGGAAAGATGAAGGGCAGGTCCCACAAAATAGCGAGTGGTCACAGTTTTCTGAAAGGAAGCACACGTTCATGTCTAATCTTGCAACCAGTAATCTCATACAAAATGTCCCACCCATCCTGGACCAAATCTTTGGCAGGATATAACAGTTACAACGTAAGGGCAAGTTTAGACAAAAATGTATTAATGTATTTTGTACACTATCCAGTAACTCAAATGCTATTTTAGGACTGTACAGTAGCTTGCTCAAGGGACAGGGACTGATCTCACATTAACATGTGCATGTGCTCAGATTGGTAAATGTACACATGTACTCATTAGATTGAGAAAGGCTCATTTTTTCCAATCCCTCTTTTGCCTCCCATCTGCTCCTTTCCACAAAAGTCTAAGGATCTCAGCTAACCAGAGGCTGCAGCACTAAGGGTTGGGGAAGGGGGGATGTCTTTTTTCCAGTGGGAGGGGGGAAGGAGAGAAAAAGTTGTTTTGTTTTGGCTCAGTTCTGTAATGAATTTGTGAGTTGCAGAAATTGATCTGTCATAGTGCAACAGATTGTAGCTTGATCTGCCAACAAATTGCAAGCAACAGTAGGTAATGACTAATTGCAAGTGTCAGGGTTTTTTGTTTGTTGGGTTTTTTGTTGTTTTTTTTTTTTAAGGAAAGGTAATGTTTTCTGATGGAATATAGGGACTGTGACAAAATGAAAAAGGTAACAATAAAGAAACTTGCCTTTTATTTTGCCTAAATGTTATTGATAAATAACAGCATCTATACGTAGGTTACATTTTATGGGCCACTTTTAATGGACTCAGCCCCTTCCTTTTTAGGATTTAGGATTGCCCAATCCTACCAGTTAGACCTCCCTAGAACTTTGAGCTAGGTAATGTCAGTCTGCAGACACCCATGGATTGCCATGAAGAGCGTCGATACATACCCACTGACAATCTGTCACAGTCCACACAAGGAACTTTACAAAATTTTTAATCAAGGTGGATTTCCAGTCTTCCAGGAACCACAGGCCATGGACCAAGAGACATTTGGTTTCTTCATTGAATATGGCTAGGGTCCACGCTCCAACTTAGGGTAACAAAAAAGCAGGCATCTCCTGACATCAGTTCCGTCTCTGAGGACTGCTGTAGGTTGTGCTGACTCCCTTGCTTCAGTGTAACAGATAGAGAGAAAGGAAAGCAGTCTTTACTCTTATTTCTGCTTTTTTGTGTGTGTGTGTGTGTTTCCAGATAAGTCAGAAACTCAGAATTACTCTCAACAAACAGTGGATTTTAGGAAGTTCACCCACAACCTAGTCCAGGGGAAGACCAAGAACATCTATGACTATTGGACCAAAACAGAAAAAAATAAAAAGGAACTGGCATGCAAGTAACACAAGAGAAAAAAACAAAACCAACAAAAAACAAAACAACAAAACAACACAAAAAAACCCCACCAAAAACCCCAACAACAGCAGCAAAACCAAACCAGATCTGAAATAAAACTGATAAAAGTGGAAAAGAGCACTGCATTTTATTCATTGCCAACTTTTCTTGTATCACTGGAAGTTTAGAGTCCTCTGCAGCTCACTGGTCTTATAGCCCATGGCAGGGTCACTGAAGACCCTTAGAGTTATAGTGTACACAGACAAGAGGAGACAGAAGCAGAGTCTGCCCCAGAAAGGGCACACAGATGAGCAGTATGGTGTCACCTAAATGCCACACTTGTGTTCTTGAAAGGCAGCACATTTCAGAGGGGAAAACATACATCCACATCTTGATAGCTACAAGCTTGCTTAAACTGCTTACATTTATTGTAAAACTGTCTGAGCTTTTCAACTTCTGTGCTGCAGACAACTTAAAATCCAGATTTTCAGCACAAATCTCCAGCTTCACATCGTCACCTATATCTTTTACATTTAAACACTACATGACAGCAGAGCCATTTGACAACAGTAATATAGTGCAGCTAACACATGCATAGCATGGTGTTGACAGGGGTATTGTGATGAGTGAACATTGGTCTAGACAAGAGCCAAACACCAGTACTGTGAACAATGGAGCATCCTTTGCAAGCCACAGGCAAGAAGGAGACAGCTTTCAGGAAAAGTTAAAATTTCACTTTGGGGTTGACTGTGTAGGCTGAAGAAAGTACAGCAGAAAACTGCTGTACAATCACAGGAGAGGGCTAGCAAGGGTAATGAAAAATACCCCCGTGGCAGGGGGCTTGGAACTCAATGATCTTTAAGGTGCCTTCCAACTCTAATAATTCTGTGATTCTGTGATTCTATGATTCTATGATACCTAAACGCTGCAAACCCTCAGCAAAATTAAGAATTTAATCCACTGTGAATATTCAGAAATTCAAGCATAAGATCCAGTATTTGCAAGCATCCATGCTAATGTGATTTGACCTTTCGTTGTTCAGGTAAAGCAAACATGACAAGGTCACTGCATATTTCAGTTGCAGTTTTTCTTTTTATTTTAATATGGGAATTATTTGTGAGTATTTTTTCCATACTCTTCTCAGACCTCTTCAGCTCAAATTCACTTAGTAGGAAAGTGCTTATGTTCCATTTAAGCAGAAGCTAAGCCTGTGTACTCAAATATCCTTAAAGGAAATTGTATTTTACAAATCAGAGATACATTGCTAACAACAAAGACATCCTGCCTTTCCTTACCTCTCAAAAAAAAAAATATTAAAAAGTCAGACATTTTACATTAACCATCAACTATCCAAATAAGAGGCTAAGAAAGATTTTCAGTCTATTCACAGTCTTAATTATTCTGTGATTAAATTTAAGAGAAAAGCAAGCACTGAGCTAAACAAAAATATCTCTATTTGCAGCAAGGCAGCCCAGTACTTTTTGCATTACTTAGAAATTAAAAGTAAGTGGAGAACAGCCATTCCAATGACTAAACATGAAGTTAGGGTGCAATAGAATGTGTCTATCTTCCAGAGTGCCCTGGATAACCTAATTAATGTTTTACTGTTACTTACCTATATTATTTTTATTTACTCAACATTTTATTTTTTCCTAACTTACCCTAACTGCAATTGCTAGATATACAGGAAAGGTACTTAATAAAGTGCATTAATAAAGTGAGGATCATTTAAAGATCATGCTTGCCTTATAATGATCAGGCTGTTAAAAGCTCATGTAGTACATTGATTTTTATTCTACAGTCACCAACCAACTAAGAAAGGGAAAACATTAGAAGCAGTTCAGCCCAGTTACCAGACTCTGGCAGGACCAAAACCAGAAAACAAAGACCACAAACTGGAAGTAAAACCCAGATCCCAATGAGAAGTGGCACATCTTTGCACAGAGAACTCTTAGGCGAGAAATTCCCAGTGTGCAGTAACTTCAAAATTACCATCACATAATTCTTGTAATACAGTATCCTGACTCTCACAGTACCCAATTCTAAATGTAACAAGGAAAGGCGTACTCCGTGTTCTGCCCTACTCTGTACCTAAATTGTGCAATACAGTACCATGGAGTAAAATGTATTGCTCTGCCCCAGCTGATAAATATCTTATACCTGTGTGGGGAGTATAGATGTCTCTTATTTAAATCCTGGTTGGAAGGCCTATAAGCTACAATTCATGTATTAAAAGTAAGTTTTTGTCAGGCTTTATTAAGGTAAATTGTTTGGGCTTCATTTCATCCTGCAGCTCTGAGTTCCACAAGTTAAATGCACACATACTGTGTGCTGTACTCTTTCACTCACTCTAATGAATCACTCCTTAGCCTGTTGTTGTTCTATTTTGAGTTCTCTCTTTTTCTTTTGTTACAGACAAATGTAATGAGAAGCAGCAGACTGGCCTGATCTATGCCCTTCATTATTTTATATGCCTCTGCCACATTTCCTCCTGCTCTTCTTCTTTCCAAACTAAATAATAATCCTGCCCTTTTTAATGTAGCCTTATATGAAAGGCTCTCAGATGGCTCTACTCATTTTCTTTGCCCTTCTCTGGACCATTTCTATTTCTGTTATGTCTTTGAGATAAGGTGACCAAAAGTGAACATGATTTTCAAGGTAAGGACATGCCATTGATTTATATGGAGGCATTAAAATATTTTCTTCTCTATGATTTATCCTCTTTGACCACCCTCACATTGTATTCTATTTCTTTCTGACTGACAACTAGCACCATTCTACAGAGCAGCCATCTTAATTGAGCTGACTTCATTGACTCTTACGTTAGCACTAATCCAAAATGTAAAAGCATGCTCAAGAACATGGATTTCATTATGCCATTTCATTATATTTGCCAAGTATACAGTCTGATTAGCCCTGGGGTTCCTCAAAATGTTCTGAAATGCCAATTAGCCAAAATTATTTAGTATGGTCAGCATATCATGTGAGGTCTGTAAAAAGCAGAAAGTAAGTAGTGGGGGCTGCAGGGAAGGAGGGAAAGGCAAAGGATGCAAGGAAGTCCAATTTATTCCTGTGTTTGGTTACCTATTTTTCAACAGGTGTTAAACTTGAACAAGGATCTCCCATGAAGTTATTAAGATACCTTATGAGGTCTTTACGCAGCACCCTGTAAAAAACCTTGAAAGCCTGAATCCAGTAATATTCTTTTCCTCCCTACTTAGCTAGCCCTGTAAAATAAATCTCACAGTCACGCTGACTGTTAGCATAAATTAGAGCTCCTTATGATCCTGGAAATATTGTTATGCTCTACATCGCAGAAACTTTGCTTATTTACACCTGTGACATACATACATATACCAGGTATCCTAATTCTTTTCTGACTGCAGTTAGCCTGAACTCATCTAAGCATTTAAGCCCAATACTGCTCTTTAAGTCAATATAACATGCAAATTTACTTAAGAATTTCTCCTAGGCTTAAGGCTATGTTTCAGGGAAACACTTAACTATGCACACTTACACAATTAATCACATGTATAAAGAAGCATGGCTTCATATGCTTAACCACCTTACCTAAATGAAAAATGTCTCCAACGAAGGGAATGCATTTGCAGTGGGACACAAAAAGGGAGGCTTAAAATTCTATTTTTAATGAAAATTTTCAAATCAGTCCTTAAGCATTAGCATCTACATCAGCAATTCTTAATGCTCAGATCATCAAAATATCAAGACATCACTGTCTTGCTTTTTGTGCTTTTTGTTCCTTGTTTTTCCTCACAAGTAGCAGCTGCAGGAAGAACCAGGATAGAGGTTAACTTTTCTGTGTTTTTTCCTTTAAAAATCTGTTGATAAATGCATCACCGAAAGACACTGAATCAGAGCCCAGAAACTGTGAAATTTAAGGATATGCGAAGCATGCACAGAAAGAACATATGCTTCCCCAATGTCCTCAAATCTGCTTCAGTCCTAATCTTGGAAGGACCATTTCTAAGGGTGAGAGAGTAAATGAAACCTCAGTCCCTCTGTCAAAGACAGAAGCACAAGAACCCATAGTGGCAGGGGTTTTACAGCCACAGAAATTGGGAACTGAACCAAGAATACCAACACATTTCACAAAGGCCACTGGAAAAGCCAGTAATCTTTTGCTCACTATTTCAGCTAGGGACAGGCAAATTCACTTGAATAAAAGAAAGAACAAACCATCCAAACCCTTACAAACCAGACCTTTTTGAAGCTTTGAAAGTGGCCAGATACTTTTGTTTTGTATATTCTTGAGCTTCCTGGCTTTGGATAAAACTACCTGAAATGTCAAGATACCAACTGCTCTTGCAGTATTTTCAATCTGTTTTATAGATTCAAGTGTCTTGGATGTTTTAAGTGCCGTTAAGTTTGCCCAATGCATAAAACCAGTAACTGACTTCAAAAAAATCAACAGTTAAAAAAGTTGTAATTTCTGCCCTTACACTGCAACAGAGTCAGGGGGACAGCCATATGGAAAGCTAAATTAATACAGAATGAACAACAGACAGAGTGGAAAATTTAGGATCTCCCACAGTAGCCAGTAAACTAAACTTTAAGATAAAATGGATATAAGCATGTAACTAAACTTAGGGGCACTATGGTAATACCAGTGACAATAGATTGTTTTCCTTTTTCCTTTTGAATTAAATGTTAACCACAGTACTGAAAATGTAAGTATTACATTATTTCCTTGACCTGTCAAGAAGAATGAAGAGGAAGAAATGTCGTATCTTAATTGTAGGATGGAAAAGAAAAAAATACACCAGTGCTCCAAAAAGTGAAAGGATCATTTGAATGAAACAGGTATCCACTTCAGGCTTTACTAGGGTACAGAGATCCTGACCAAGAGTGACTGTTTCAATCCAGGTGTCTTTATTAAGCAAAGATTGACATATATGCCCAACATGAAGGAGCTTTGTGATTGGTAACAAATACCTGCCAAGGCTATGATGACAACAAAGCAGCAGACATGTAGCTTTCAGTAAATGTGATTTGAACATAGGTCTTTAGAGATGAATGGCTAGCAAGCTGACTTGCTTGCCAGCTTCACCTCACTGTCACCTAACTTACAACAATGCCTTAGAGGAAAACATATTCTGTAGCACAATGTCTATAGTAAAAGAATTGTATGTACTAAAACTTCCATGCACTGTATGATCCCTGTCTTATTCACAGAGACCAAACTAGTCTGTCAGGCACTATGCACTGAACTGCTTCTGTTGATTTTATTTAGGCAAAATCTTCCGAAATAGACAGCTCAAAAGGATTACTACAGAGTCATCAGGATGTACAGTTATTACATGTAAAATTGAGATCTTTACTTTCCACTTTGGTGGCTAAGGCCTTAGGTCAAAAGTTGTGCAATACAGGCACAGTAAACCTTGGGAATTCTAACATCAAGGAAGTTAATGTCTGGAAGAAATTATTTACTCTAAGTTTCTTTTCAACTGACTTGTGCAGCCTTGGTTTATACTAAAGACGAGACAGATGAACAAAATTGTCCTGATGTAAATCCTAGTGAAGTGCGCAAGTAGTACCAGGCCCACGGAAGCCAAGCAACACGAGCCTGAGTCTATACTATCTACCCTGATAGAATCATCCCACCAAGTCACCCCTGATGCCCTTCTCAGTGTGCCGTGCCAAGTAGTAAACGAGGTATAAACACCAGCAAGGAAATAAAGAGCTTGAACAAGTCCCTTAGCCTGAACAGCCAAGGAAGCTGGCCTCCCTACCTTGGGGAAGTGAGTGATCACCCCACAGCTGAGAGACATGCAACAGATCTTTCTACTGCATTTCATGTTTGGTATGTGCTTAAACACCTGTTGAATGAGAAGTTGCCTGTAAGGTTGTTCAAAAATTATTTTAAACAAATGTTTCAAAATTAGTATTAGAAAATAAACCAAACCAAACAAACAAACCACAAAAAACCCCAAACCCAGCAGCAATTACCGCAGCCTAACCCAATTAGCTATGTTGTTTCTTTGTGAAGCTGTTGATAGTTCCTCATACAAAGAATGATCTGCTCCTGTCACTCTTCTTCAAACTTTACCTTGCAATGTGTCCAGCCCCCAAGCTCGTAAGAACCACTGTGACCTGATATTCTGCAGGTAAAGACTTGATTTTCTGCTGATTTATTTAAAAAATCTTCTATTTTACTGCTCATATGTACTCTCTAGAGCGCGGTCACATGATCAGTATAATGACAATCTGTCTCTCTGCTAACATTTCTCTACTTTGGTTATTTGTTTGATAAAGTGAGGAGCTTCCCTTTTGTTGCCCTTCATCAGAGCTTAATGTCTTTACTTTGGGATCAATATACTTTATGAATAATTTTATTTCCTTCTATTTTTATGGTCTTTTCTCCTCATTATCATACTGAGTTTATTAGCTGGTGCTGTCAGTATCTTTACCCTGTCATATGTTCCTGAGGTACAGTAAATATCACTTGTGTTGTAATTAATATGCACACCCTCTGCAGTAATTAAAGCACAGACCCCTTCAACCAGCTGAGCTTCCTACACTAATTCCACCTTATCTTCATAATGAACTTATTGTAATCTGAAACTACCACTGAATATTGTTCAGTAAGGATAGAAGAATGAAATCTAACGAGATGCAATAATATTTGTGAACATGCTAATATGAAAAAATGAATTTAATTAGCCTTAAATCTAATTAAATTTTCTGTACAATCAAAATCCCCCCATTTATCCCACAAAAACACTGATGGTGCAACACTAGTGCCCCTTCAGAGATTTACACAAAGATGGAGACCAGATACCTCATTCTCTAACCATGAAATTCTCCCAGTTAGCTATCTAGAGGGTTCCCTGCCCGCAGATAATTATAGAAAGGACTTAGAATCTCTGTTCAGAGATGTGATTTGGAAGTAATACATGAAGGTGAAGGTGGAGAGACAATTCAAGCCCACTGAAAAGGGACCCAGCAATGAAATAGTTTGGCACACGTTGTCAACACAGGAGAGGAAAGGAATACTGAATATATAAGCATGGTAGTATAGCGCGGAATGATTAGCGGGAGGCTGGATACAAGAAATTCAGTTCTTATTTTCTGAAAACATTTCCATATGGGAGACTAGCACCTAAGGTGCAGACTCACACAATAGGAAGAAAACTGGCAGGCTACATAGACTGAAAATTGGCTGAAGGGCAAGAAACAAACAGTGGAAGTAAATGGGATTATTTCAAGGTGGAAAGAGGTTACCAGTAGGGTACAGCCCAGCTTTCTAATTATTCACAGTAATGACTTGGATGATAGCATGGAAAGGATCATTTCCAAGATTCTAGTAACTGGGAAGCACAGTGGTAATAAATACCAATGTAACCCAATAGCCATTTCATTAATAGTTAATTTGAGAACCAGAGAAGTTGCATAGAAAAGTGTTTGTGTGTATCACGAGGCAGGATTGAGACATAGAATGGCACAAAAATTTAATGACCTTCCCTTGTAAATGGTCATTCTAGAAGAGGCTTAAGCAACAGTCGTTGAGCAGCTCCTTGTGCTTTATTGATTGATGTCAATCTGTCCAGTTCCAGAGAGTTAACTTCACTTTAAAATGTGCCCTTTTCTGTCATTCTTTTCCTGTAGCCCCCTAAACATGCCTCATTTCCTACACCAAAAAATTACGTGGTCAGATATTGATCTGTGACTCTCTGGCTGACATCTGAATAGTGAGAAAATGAATTTACTTAAAGGCATATGTGGATAAATAAGTAAAGAAAGAAAAAAAAAAAACCCAGCTAAATTTCTGCTAAACCTGACTGACACAATCTAGAGACTAGGAGAACAGTATGATTATTCTCTTCCATCAAGAAGGTTAAGAACTGTCCTAAAGTGAGAAGACTGTTCCCAAATTCCCCAAAAGAGGAAGAAGAGTCATATTCCATAAACCATTGTGGAGAAACCCTTGGTCCTGAAAAAATGTCATCATCATCATTTTTTTTTTCTGACTTATGAAAGAATTAATATATAGATGATTTCACTCACCTTCCAGACCCTATAAAGTACACACATCCAATCCAAGAAGAGGAAAAAAAAAAACCACCGTTCTTTATCTGTTCAAAATTCCCTTGGTAACCCTCACAACTCAAATGCACCACTGCACCACATAAAAAGTACCTTGTTTGCCAACACTGAGATCATGCAAGAAGCAATCTATGCCCAATACAGAAATTTCGCAGAAGTTACCCTGCCCTTTAAACTGCAGGTTACAAACAGGGACTTAAAGCCCCAATTACTGCCTTCTTTCTGCACTTCACTTCTGAGAGACACAGCAAAGACTGACTCTGCATGTTTGCTGAAGTTGGCAGACTAAGAAGTAAGCAAATTTGAGCATTTTTAATTTTCTTTCAAACTATACTCGGGAACTGGTGACCTAGCTTTAACCTTTCACTAATATGAAATATTTCAGCTATTACAACTCAAAGCCTTCAGAATTCTTAACTTGGCAGTTCAAAGAGTGCCAAGATTTTAAGCTACAGTGTATCACATCATGCCAGGGAAGGAGCAAAAGAAAAGAAGCATATAGAGGAGCAAGAAAAAAGAATGTGCAAAACTGGGAGTGATAAGTGAGCGGAAATAAAGATATAAGGGTAGAAAATACAGTATTTTTTTTTCTCCTGTATGCCTTTCATGAACCCTGCAGTTCTTATCTTACTTCTGCTTTCTATATTTTTACGTGCTTCCTTTTTTTTCTCTGACTGCTTCTTTATTTTTAGGCATGATCACAGTATTCTTCAGTTTAGAAGAGTAGACTCTTATCCTCAAACTGTGTACCTGAGGACACCTTCTAGGTGTCTGTGTCCTATAGACTTGAATGGAGGCAGGTTCATGCTTTTCAATCTGCAACTGAATTACTGGTACCTCCTGCTCTCACTGCTGTGGATGCAGGGAATAGATGGGCCACTGTTCTGACACAGTGAGGCATTTCTTAAGAACTTATCAGTAATTACATAGCTCTGCCAGTGCAGCAGGGCAGCAGGCTGCAGTAAGTGTGCTGTTACTACAGGTAAGGATTCCTAGCACCAAGGGATTTGAGTGTCAGGGAGCAGCAAGTAGGTTGCTCCTGAAAGGGGATGAGCCAGGAGCTGAGGGTGACAGCAACATAGGCAGGGCAGTGTCCTCACCATGAAAGCACACAGTCTCACAGGACCCAAAAAAAGTCCCATGGCAGTAAGTGAGACAGTAACCATCAGCCAAGAGTTCACCGATTGCCAGACAAGCTTACGGTGAAAAGGGCAGGTGAATCCCAAAGTCGAGTCAGTTGGTCAAGGGTCCAGATCAGAATTAGCAAGGTACCTGGACACGCACAGGCTCAACTGCAGCACAGCTTGGGCAAAAGCCAGGCAAGTGGCTGAGTTTGAAAGCAGCTCCTGAGCAAAGCGCAGGAAACCCCCCAACACCACTTTCACATCGCTCTTCCCAGAGCAGCCTTGTCCAAGGTTACACAGGTGGGACACAACACAGCCAGCGCTGAGCACAGGTGGCCAAATTTTGACAAGGTTCCTGACACTGGGAGGGAAAATGTTTGCATAATCAAAAGGATGGCTACAAATCTCACTTTAATGTCGCCCTTAAAGAGTCTAATAAAATTATTTGTGTTCTATTCAAATATCTCCTATAATCCAGTCACAGACCAGTTCTGGCACTAGCAAATGACAAAATACCTGGCTCTATGGTCCTTCTGCCCTCCAAATCCTTCACCCTTTTCCTCTGTAATTCAGAAAGCATTATTTTTTCCGAGTTACCTTTCAAATTGTGATCAGCTTTTTTTTCCAAGAAATTCTTTATCATAAACTTATGTTCTGCAAACAACATCTGCAAACCATAACCCAAAACATCACAGTGGATAAAAAAAAACCCCAAATTATAAGAAAAGATGTCTCTCGAACTTCCTGTGATATTTTAAATAGCAAGGAAAGGAGGTAGCAGGGATGACTTCTTTTGTCACACGTGGCTTTCAGACAGTTCAAGAGAGGTATCTAGGCCAGTCCTATCTCCCTGGACTTGCAGTGAGGCTGGGAAGATGTCAGCTAATGAGTATATCCTGCCACAGTAAACTACCCACTGGGAAAAACCATCATCATGAGCTGAGAGCTGCTCCAGACATCTCCTTTTCTCAGGAATCTGGGTTGTACACTCTGAGCCCCCTTAAGTTTGAGCCACATGGAACTTGCAGTGTTCATCTTGCAGAGTGGCACGGGTTGGCCACTTCCAGAATTATGTCACCAGTTCAGTTTTAAGATTCAATAAAGCCACCACAGGCCTGCTAGGGGGCCTAGATTTTAAAGGTTTTCTTTGCAAATGCAGCTTTCCCCCCATGGTTAACTGCAGACACAATCACCTGTTCTGGCACAGCCTAGTCGCAGAGAGACCAGAACTGTCTTTACCTTACAGCTTAGAAAGGCTGAGTCCAACACCTTAGCAGGATCAACTTCTTACCTTTTGGGCCAGATGGTCCAGTGTTTTAATTCAGAGCAATTCAGTAAAAATTTAGTAAAGTTCTACAAGTTGATCCTAATTTATCAGTAATCAGTTATAGTCCTTTGAGTCAAAGCAGTCAGATTCTACTCCTATTAGCAGGGAAAAAAAAACAAAATGAAAACAATTGGCATTTAATACTTGGCACACTCAGCTGTCTGCTACACTAGCTTTTCTGAAGTCAAGCAGAGGAATATTGCCGGTACCCTCTACCTTTCTGGGTCCAGGTCTTCCTCTCCCCCCACTGCTGGACTCTTCTACAACTGCTGCCTGACTCCTCCTTTAACCGAAGATCATCACCGTCCTCATTGTGCTTCATTTCCCTCTTGCCAACATTGGAAACCACTTTTTTTCCTCAGCTCACAGCTTGGCACCTGACCCATCTCAACCATACCACCCTTGCTATAGAGAGGGTTTGCGTCAGACAGAGCCCAAGTTGTTAAACGAGGAGACAGACACCATTCAGAGTCATAAATACCCTACACCACTCAAGACACTCCCGATTCCAGCAGCACGGTGCACTGCCAGCCCAGATGGCCATTCTCAGGGCCAGCAGCAGCCCAGCAGTGCTCAACAGTGTGTGCAGTGCCCCGTCTCTTACATGCTATGTGCTTACAGTTCCCTACATGGGAGGCCACTTGGTCATATCTCCACTAAGCAGTAGAAAAATCCAGCAGATTTACCCCAAATCTGTCCTAGCATTATTGCAGGTCTGACAAGTTGGTCTCTTCTGACACTGAGATTTTTCATTGTTTTGGAGCTCTTTTAGTCATAAGTAACAGTAGAAAAGGTGTTGAATATGACTGCCAGTTTTCCTTCACATTTTACATCCACTTTGCGTAAGCGTGAATGACTATGGAAAGTGGACAGGAACGGATAAGCAAAATGCCAAAATCCTTAATGCAGACTTTTGTAAACCAGAAGCTAGTCTCCCTAGCATCCTATGTGTGGTCTTGCTCTATTTGCAGGGGAAATCTGGCAGGGATCTCCATTGCACTAAGGATAAATAAAGTGTTGTCACAGCTCCTGGGGACAAACACTGCATTCTGTCACTGAGCAAGCCCCTCTTGAAATGACTGGGAGTTTTGCTTCTTCAGAGACCTGCTGAACTTCTTCCTAGGCCGATATTATTTAGAAGAAAATCCATTGAATTAAGTACAGCTAAACCCTCTTTCTTTTCAGTCTGCTCGTCCTGTGGGTTTGGAGGCACTGACAAACAAAGTGAACACACTGAGAAACAGAAATAAACGGAGACAGATGAAATCAAACTGCAGTTAAAAAAAAAAAAAAAAAGCTTATTGTCACCTCCCCGCCTCACTTACTCACTTACATCTTATATCTCAGATTACACAACAGGACACTTATGCCAATACAGTGAGGAAAACGTCATACTGTAAAAAAATAGTTAAGAGAATATATTGAACTGCAGATAACTGAGTATTCCATGATCAAACAAAAGGGAAGGAAATGCCCCTATGTGCTTCTCTCACTCTGTGAGTTTAGGTAACTGCTACCACGTTATTTTCATTAGCTATTTCATTAGCTGAGAGATTTTTTTTTCCACTTACTTAGTCAACAGAAAGTAGCTTTAGACAATTAAGACAGTTATAATTTACATTCCTATTTTATAAGATCCCTAAAGGACCTGTTTCCACAGTTACAGGTTACCTGGCTCTCGCTGTAGCTGAAGTCTGAGAGGGGTGACAGCCCGGAAGACAAGACGGTGCAAAGGCACCCTGGTTACAATCTTTCCTCTTGCCACTAGTCTATGCTGTTGTATAAAGTTCCGAACAGGCCTGGGAAAGCTCAGTGCAAATGTTGGGATGATCACTTTTGTTTCAAATCTTCTGAATTCAATTGTAGAACGCTATGCTCTATTGTTCTGTTCTGTAAAGTATATTTAGCTTGCTTAATTAACCTATATTTCAGACAAGTCATGCAGGCATTCATGTAATTCTGTATATGCCTTTGTGATTAAACTTTAATGAAAGGGAGTCTAAAGTAAATTCCTCCATGCTATGGTTCTGAAACAGACCAAAAAAATTATCAAAACATAATATATCTGTCACATGAATTATTATTATTATTTTTTTTCTGTAAAAGAGAAAAGAATATGGAACAGAATGAACAGAGGGTTGAGAAGAAAGGGTGTTTCTGATCAAGGTTACTTCAACTAAAGACAGGTATAGAGATGTAAAATAGTTCGATGTGAAATCTGGATGGGTTTTGGAGCACAAAAGCTCATACAAGGTTGTCAGAAGAAAGTTTATATTTGTTTGTAATATGTGTGAAAAAACACATAGTTCTTTATATCTGTATTTTCTTCCAAACAATGCAGTACTGCTATTCCTAAATACGGAGGGAAAAAAAAATCAATGCCAGGCAGACTAGCACTCATAAGCAGCCTTACAATAGTGAACCAGTATGTGTCCATGAAGGAAGAAAAGGGGATTAGATAAGAAAACAGATTTCACTTTCAAGCCTCTAGTGGTTTCTTAAAAACAATGGAAAGAAAAAATTATTTTATCCACGGTTGGGATAAAAATGCTTTGCCCAGTGTCCTTTAAACTTTCAATTACAGCAACCTGAGAGTCACAAAAATAGACATTTGTTTGCTGCTCTATTTTAACATAAAAGACGTTTTAAAAAGATATTTATTACTAGAATAAGATGAATGTCGGTCTGATGAAACATTGTTATTATTATGATCTTAGTATATTAATGAACTTTTAAAATGCAAATCATTGACCCACTAGGTGGTCTCATGGTCTCATAAATAGCAAATTTTTGCATTCCAGCATCCAAATACCTAGTTAGGAGCTTTACAGAATGCACATTATAGGTGATACAGACCATAACAAGTACTTTGGCAAGGAAAAAAAAGCCATTCCAGCCTATTGTGTCAATTAAAATGAAGGGATTTTTATGTTATGAACCATATGTTCAAAGAACATTACATGTAAAATTACATACAATCATTCTGACTATGAAGAACACAATAATCCTGGTACATTAGTGTATGGCTTCTGGTAAAATTTGATACTGGTGTTTTTTCCACTTAGCTTCTGTTAAATAATAATTTGGATTGCAGCCATTCCTTACTCTGTGCTGTGATCCCACCAAAAGTCAAGAGTAAGAAGATTAGCGCAATTAGACGGGAATGCAAAGCACCAGTGAGATCCTTCAAAAGCGATGGTGGTGACAGTGTCACCATTCCCTTTCAGCTACTGAAAAAACAATTACATTGGCCGTTCAGAGGAGTTGTGGTTTAATGACAGCAAAGGGACTCACTCAAAGGGCTGCTGGCACACACATCCTGAGACTCTTTTTCCCCTCTCCTAAATTTTGCAACCTAAACATACATACAACCAAAGTCTTCGGGTCCTAGAGTAATGGGATTCATTTCTTAGCATAGAATGCCTTTAAGTGGTACTGCAATCATAGGTTTAACCCCAGCTGGCAACTAAGCACCATGCAGCTGCTCGCTCACTGGCCCTGGCTTGGATGGGGGAAAGAACTGGAAGAGTAAAGTGAGGAAACTCACAGGTTGAGATAAGGACAGTTTAATAAGTAGAGCAAAAGCCCCATGCACAAGCAAAGCAAAACAAGGAATTCAGTCACTACTCCCCATTGGCAGGCAGCTGCTCAGCCATCCTCAGGAAAACAGGGCTCCATCATGTGTAATGGTTACACGGGAAGACAAAAGCCATCACTCCTGAATGTCCCCTACCTTCATTCTTCTCCCAGCCTTATATTCTGAGCGTGATGTCACATGGCATGGAATATCCCTTTGGTCAGTTGGGGTCAGCTGTCCCAGCTGCGTCCTCTCTCAACTTCTTGTGCTCTCCTAGCCTGCCCACTGGCAGGGTGGCGTGGGGAGGAGAAAAGGCCTTAACTCTGCCTAAGCACTGCTCAGTGGTAACAAAAACATCTCTGCATTGTCAACACTGTTTCTAGCACAAATCCAAAACATAGTCATATACGAGCTACTATGAGATATTTAACTCTGTCACAGCCAAATCCAGCACAAGCGCGTACCATTTTTTACGTGCCATGAAACGAGAACAAAAGGCCCAGACAAAACCAAATCCTGAGCAACAGTTCCTAAGAAGTGCAGTGGCACACAAACCAAAATATGTGGCATCCCAGCTGCTGGTGACATGCATACACTGTGGTGTTGCTGCCTTTCTGATCATAAGGATTGGTGGCCTTTGGAGATCCTACCCCGTCCTTAAGGACTGAAGCAGGTGCCTGACTGCATCTAAGCAGGGGTGCTCAGGCATCTCACTAGTGAAGCTGCTACTGCAGGAGCAATGCACAGCTTTTAGGAAACAGTTAAACACAATTAATATTAAACTACAGAAAATGTTTACCAGTTTGTAAAATTATTAATTCTATTTTTTACTGATCTGCCTATTTACAAAATTAAGCCAATATATCAAAACTAATGTCTTCCCTCTCTAATTATTATTAATAAAGACTGCTTATTTCCCTTAACAAGAATTCATTTTCTTTCTTCAAATTAATAACAGTCTGAAGTAACTCAGACACCACAGGGCCTGATTCCAGGCTCAGTTAATCTGGAGTAGCTCCAGAGCTTTCGTGTAGCGAGATTTACAGCTGTGCATATGGGAGCAGGATCTGTCCCTCCACCTGTAGGCTCTCTCTTCAAAGTTTTTCTGGTCAAAACTTCCAATCACATTCTCCCATAGTACTGGCAAAAGAAAAGCATCAGCAGTGCTATCTTTGCTTATGCTTCTGAAGCCAGTGGAGTCATATGTGCTGATTCTTCCCACAGGAACATCTAGTTTGTCCATAATCATGAGAAAAATCACCCCATACGCTTCCATTGTTCTCAGGATGCTTATCCAAGAGATCTATGCTCACGTGTACAACCTGGACCATCTTTCCCTTGCCATAGGGCTGCCCAGGAAATATCACACTCCCAGCTGGGGGTTTTCACAGCATCCTGGTTTGGGATAGAACAAACAAATTTTCTTTTCAGTAACTACTTTTCAGTTAAGTCCCATCTAAGTGACTGAACAATCTGAAACTAATAGCATATTTTTCAGACAATGTCTGCTTCTAGCAGATAACATCTGATGTTTATACTGAATACCAAGGGAAGGTGTGCAGACATGATACCGCTTATACTAATTGCATCCAAGGTATCTAACTTTATTATGTGCCATAATGGAGGGTCAGAAGTGGAAAAGCATAGAAGGGTCACAGCTGTGGGGAAAAGCAAACAAGGCAGGTGACTCTAACCTGACCAATGGGGTATTCCATCCCATCTGCATCACACCATAGAGATATCAAAGTGGTTGACACTCTTCTTCAATGGCTGGTGCCTGGGAGGGACTCGTTCTGTTTCCTCTGCATTTGATCCTGATCCATGCATTCCTGAATCCAGCTGCTGAATCCACTTCCTATCCATTGCTGAGTCCAGTCTGGGACTTTGCCAGTGCCTGCCCGTGATGTGATCATAATTCTGGGAACTCAATTTTGGTTTTGTGAATATTGTATATATTTCAATATTTTCTTATTAATATAATTATCTTTTCTTTTTATTGTTAATAGATTTTGTTTCATATTTCATTAAAGTAGTTTTAGTTTCTTTCAAGCCATAATTCTCTCTCTCTCTTATTCTCTCTCCCATCTCTTCTGGGAGGAGAGAGAGGTTAAAACAGATCATCTGTCATTCATTTAGTGACCAGTCCAGCCTAAACCATGACACACAGCCCAGCCTCTCACACAAGAGAGACACCTGTGAGAGCACAACAAGGAGCAGTCACAAACTTTAAGAAGAGGAAGCTGACATCTACAGCTCTGCCTGAAAGTACTGCTTTTACAGGCAGGGGAATGGGGGAGCCTGAAGTCTCCCTGCCTGTGCTCTTCCTATACTCTGGTCTCTAGCTGCTGGGGTACAGGATGCCCAGAGTGGGCGAGAAGAGCACTGTTGGCCTGGACCCAGAGCAGTCCTGCATCCCACCAGTCCTTTTGCAACATTTTGCCCCAGTTTCACACAGTTGTTTGGCTTCTGTCCATGCCTTTCAGTGGAAGAGAGTCTAAAATGATCTGCAAAGGAGCGAGTGTTTGGTGGTTTTGGGTCTGGTTTTTTTCTTTTTTGGTTTTGTTGTTGTTGTGTGTGGGTTTTTTCCCTTTCCAAAGATCTGGCTGCTGTTTTATAAGTGGCCTTCTGACACATATTTCTGCTTGAGAAGGTTAAGCAACTTTTGCCTCTCGAAAATGATGTCCTCAGTTTATCCACAACCTCTGTACAGCAAAAGCAACTGCAATCAAATACCCTCATGTTACCCAGCATTTAGCACAGCCCTGACCTGACAGTGCCATCCTCTCTAGGGAGGAGAGGTAATTTAGACTCCCTGATAGCTTTCTTCTGTCCAGCTCTATAGTACTGGATTTTGCTTAATTATATGTGGGCTGTGTTTTGCTTTGTGCTTTTTTCCAAATGAAACTTCCCTTTGTCATTTTAGCACAGCTTTTGTACTCCTGCTTTAGTTTCCCAAAGCTGCATCTGTACAGCATCTTCACCCAAGCATCATAAAAAATGCTAAATGACTTATGTAGGTCTTCTCACTTAAGGTCATTTCAATTATGGCAACATCAACAGATGTATATGTTCATTAATAAAAGTGTGATATGTGTTTGTGTCCCTCTGAAAGTTCAGTCAGAAAATTATAGATTATACTGAGACACTGCAGGAATTGCTACTCTGTAAGTCAAATGCTCTATTATTAAAAATGTCATCCCATATGAATTTCATAAATAGCAAAGCCAAGAACAGAGTAACCATTTTAAAAAGTCTAGAGGGGATTCCATAACAACATTTAAATGCATTACTACTCAAACAATTTGATTGGATTATAAAATATTTAAAACTGCAGCTGTACTTGTGGTGTTTAATGTTGACTATTTTGATTTCTGGAACATCTTACCCAAGAAATACAACTTCACAAAACTAGTCATATAATTAGTATATAAATAGATAAGAAAATCTATAATCCATGGAAATACGTAGTTTCTAAGGTACTGTATATATAGCTGGCTTATTCTACATACTAGAAAATTATTTCTACATAAAAGAAAACTGAAAAAAAATCATTAGGTGTTAGAGTTCATTTAAGACTCACCCCTGTAATAAAGCAGGGCCTTATTTTTCTAAAAATAAATATCACAAGAGATGAAGGAGAGTATTGGTTAAATAGCTGTTATTGGCCAGATTTTCAGGTGGTGTACACTGGCATTGATCCATTGTAGTTAATGGTTACACTGACAAGTATTGGCTTTATTTTCATTCAGTGTCCTCAATTTTTTTTTCTGGGATCTCTCTTACATATGTACCAGGTATGTTTTGGTTTATAATTAAATCTTCATTGACTTTTTAAGCAGAAAGGACAATTTTAAAACCTATTTTTCAGAAGAATAGCTATGTATTAATCCCCAAATATATACTGATGCCCATATGTTATAGATATCCTTTCATATGCTAACTGTACCTCTTCTGCCAAACTATCTGTCATCTCTGCTGCTTTACCTGGATGAGTGTCAAGACATAATTCATCCAACAAACTCATGTTATTGGTCACTGCTTTTCCACAAAAAGCAACCTCATTTCCAGAAGCAACTATCAGAAGCGCATTTTGTAATGGCTGACATTTTAGCTGAGACTTCATGGATTAAGTTGAAAAGCTAAAGCTTTGCAGCTTATGCTATGGTATCCGTTTTGTAGGCAAGTGGTATAGCATGTCCACTTCCTTTGTGCATGTGCAGAAAATAGTGTGGGTTACCTTATTTTTGCCACAACTGTCCCAGGAATGCTCTAAATTCAAAGTTGCCACTGGGCCCTTGTCGCTGGTGTCTGCTTGTCTCCTGAAGGCAGTCTGCCCAGCTAATGAACTCAGTCAGCGTACAACTCCTGTCTGTCCTTGCAGCTGGAGACAATGGACAAGGTCTTCTCTGCTTGACATTGCTCCTGCAAAGGCAGACAGAATAGCTGGAGGTACAAGCACGCCCACAATGCATTTAAGTATGTGCTACTGTGGATTTCAAAGCTATGGATCTGAAGGATTATCCAGCAGGGTCATCCCAAAACATAACTCTACCAGTATACGGTTTAAATAGCAGTCTGTTTTGGCCATAAGAGCACAACTATGGTATTTCACTTCAACTTGAAGAGACACAAGGACATCTTTTCACACCTTCCATTCCTTTTTATGACTTGCGTTTCTCAAGGAATTTTGTTTTAGGCTATCTGATCTGAACATATGCAAATTCAAAATACCCTTCTGAAATTTATGTAATCCTGCTCACCATTTAGGCTTGGCATAAAAACATCATCCACACCTCAGCATGCCAAGTGACCTTGCAGACCCTGTTTTCCTGTGGGAGACTCACCTGTATTTATATTTATTAAATAGACATTAACTTGGACCTCCATGCGCAACCTCATTTGGCAGAGTTAATTCCAGATTCCAGAGTTATCATTAAAACAAAAAGCACATCTTACACATTGAAATCAGTGGGAATTAGACTTCAGTAACACACACAAGGCTATAGCAAAGATAATCAAACAGCATAAGGATAATCCACTAATTGTTGAAATGAGGCGGAACATCTCCATGGTCTCAACAGCTAGCCCTGGGCTGAGTCGTGTTTGAGTTCAGGAAGTTTTTATCATTTTAAAGTATGTCAAGAATGTGCACTTCAGGGCACAGCAGGATGCAGAGGGAGGATTTTGCCTGCCCTAAGGTAGGCAGTTCCAGTCAAGGAAATGAAGATCACCCAGTTCCAGTTGAGCAAGTGAATGCTCCTGGTTCCAGTTGAGGGCACGCATATCCACCAGGTCTTCAAAATCAGGCCAGTGCCTAACTGGTACACTTTCTGCTTCCTCAAATGGTCTTTGAAAAATCGTCCAGTCTTTAAAAGGAACACAAACCTGAAGTTTCTGTAATTTCCTGGGTTTCTATATGACAAAGAGGCCAAAGGCTGCTGAAGCAAATTAGGATCATGCTCTCAGTATATCTTTAGAATTATTTTGTTCTCAGCCTGAAAGCAGAATTTGACATTCAGTAACCTTTGTAAGTCCAAAGAAATGCTACTGACTTCACTGCCACTACTATAAATTTACACTCAATATAAGTGGCAGCGGAGCTGTGCCACAGTTTGGTCATTACTCTATGAATTCATATGATATAGAAAAAGCCAAGCAATTATTTGTGCTGGTTTTATTTTAGATGCCTGGCTTCTTAGTGCATGGTAATTTTCATGAGTGGTCCCTGCCCTTGATATTTTCAAGTGATTTGGATCTTAAAAGTTCTACTCGCTTCTAGGAACAGTGCCTTTCCTATGACTGGGTCTGAAGTTAGAGCTGTCCCATTTAAGAGAGAAGTTCAGAAAAAGATGCACTGGAAATTCATGCATGAACCTATGACAGAGTGGAGAGGTGAAAACGTCACAAAATTATAGAAAATGTAATGCAAACAGAGCTCTTAACTTTTGGCTGTCTTTACTCCTCTCATTCTACTTATTGGTGGTCTCCTTGAAAAAATAACTAGGTATACAGAAAATATATGATCAAATCTTTATATTCAGCTGTAGCATGAAGGAGTCTGCAATACCTTGACCCCCGACTGCAACTTGGTAGAATGATCGTGCTGGCAAGAGATTTGACAGCTTGTGGTTATAGGGTGAGCAGCTCACAGTTGGAACTAGGTCAGTGACCTACTTCACTCATATAATTTTTTTGATATAATGGACAGACATCTCATATCAATATGTATTTAAAGGTGTGTTATACTTTGCAGTTGGTCCTATAGGTCCAAATAGTCCAAAGACTATTTGAGAGGCAAAGGGCCTCTGAAAGGGACCAAATAAATGTGAACAGACACCAAGCTTCATTCTTCACCATTCAAGTAGTGTTCAAGCAGGATTCAAGTTTTATAGTGGAGGGGCTCTATTTTACCTCAGTGGAGTTATTCTTGATTTACAACAGATTAGACTTAGTCCTCACAACTGGAGAAATCTATTCTACCAGGATGGCGATGGAGGCGTTGATCCTAAACAAATAAAATGACCTTCTCCTTCAATTACTTTGGGCTTCACTAATTAAAATAATTTTGCTAATGAAAGCTGCAAAAATATTCACACAATTCTCATGCAGTCAGTCTGACCTTCTGCTGATGTTTCTGATGATGGTAAATACTTTACTCACCAGAAAATGTACAAACTGTAGAGCTGCTTCTCCAATGTAACAAGCCAGAAAACCCGAATACAATAGTTTATTAGAGTAACTTCAGTATCAGTGGCATGCACCAAGTTCTGTGCATACATGCATGGTGACCTAAAGGTGCTAATACATCTTCTGATCTCATGGCTTCATTATTTCTTAGACACCCATTGACCAAATCCTTTGGTATGATTCACAAACAACACTTGCAGATTTTCTGCAAATAAAGGTTATTTTTGTTGTAACAGTTTTCCTAGGGAAAAATTTATTTACTTAAAACAGGCAATCAAAACTTAGGGACAATTTCTTTTGAAATCTTTGAATAAAGCTGGGCCAAATAGTTTTTGAGAGATACAATAATATAAGCATCCATAAAGTATGGCTGGAAAAAAGTAGAATATTTTGCCAGTCACATGCTTATTAGCTTGTACACTGGTAAAATATAAGAGTTTTTACACATTATTAAGAGTTATGATGTTAAGATTTTTTTATAAGAACTAGTACACAGATTGCAATGATGTCATAAACAAAAGGAAACATTTTGTTTGGGTGGACTTGGATATATAGGTGCCCTGCTAGTGAGGAAGAGAAGCATACTGATCATTACTAAATTCTCATATTGTTCATTTCAGAATCTATTTTCTACAGGTATTTCATTTTAAGTCCTGAAAAAAATACTGTCATACCAAAGAAATCGTGTTAATTAACCAGCTTCTTGTGATACAGAGTTCCCATCTTCACTTTTTCAGTGTTTTGACACACTGACATACCAGTTTTAATTGTGGTACAGTCTGAGGTCCACAGCTTATCCTTAGAGGTCTCCCAAGATAAATCCAACCAAACACTGGTTTAGCCATGCATATGGTAGTTCTTCCTAGAAGTAAAAATAAGGAAGCAGACAATGGAGGGGAATGGAGGTGAGGAAATCTTTGCCAAAACAGAAAAATGCTAATCCCCGAAACATTGCATACGTTGGAAACAATATCTAAAGCGCTGCAAAAATTTGGACCGAGTTAAGGAAAGAATCATAGCAGCCATCATAACTGACTCCAAAATAGTCCATCATCACCCTACAGTTTTGCTTACATTTCACATTAATCTATATGTTCCAAACCTTTAGGTAGGTGAAGAATAAAAAAATGTGACAAATACCCTGTCCCATTTTGAAAATTTCAGCTGATGTTATTTTGTGCAAATTCAGCTGTCACAACACAGTATTTTAAGAAACTCCATCCAGGAACGTTCAGACACTCCTCGGGTGCAGCACAACTTACCTTGCAATTAGGAGTAAGGATCATAGCCCTGAAAAGTCCCAGGATTTATTAAAGAATGCATGTAATTTTACCTTTCCATTTCATCAAAGTGAAGAAAAACAATTTTAAAAAATAGCTCTGAATGACTGGGCACTCCACGGGACTGGTGTGCTTAGTATCTAGTAATCTGGTATTGACAAGGTTTGTTACCAATTGCAGAGGAAGATGAGCAGTCAAATGTCTCTACCATAATGGGCATGTGTAGCTGCTCCCTAGCTCACTTGAGGTAATGTCTGCAATGCTCTGAAGCAGGATCATTTATTTCTCTACAAAATTTTTTCCTCCTGTCTTTAAATATTTGCTATTAGAAATTTGGATAGTCTTCCTATATTTATACAAATGTCACTCCTTGGGCTTCATTGATATTTTCTAGCAATTAATTATTTATTCTAGGAGTGCACTATACACTCATTTTTAATGTACAACCTTCCATTTTCATTGCAAGTTTCTTTTGCTCATATTTAAACACTGCGTTGTTGGAAACCAGACAGGAATAATCCCAGAAAACCACATCCCAATAGATGCAGTATTTACTAGACATCCCTGAACAAGTGTGTGATCTATACAGCGGTGTGTGTATTTTATGCCTGTTTACTCTTTGTACAGCTGCAGTATGCAGAGAACCGTGCAATTGTGAAGCAGGGCTATGTTGTTCTAGGTACTCTGCAAAGAGACTGTCACCTCCCTAAAGGCCTTACGCATAGTAAAAGACAACACAAAATACAGAAGGTTTGCAGAGTGCCTGGATGTACTGTCATTAACAGTTCTCAGCTTCCAGTGGCCTTATGCTGCAGAGGCAGAACTAGCTTGACCCAGTGAGGCAACAGGGCAGCGGTCATTTGGCTAATTTCCCTCTAAACTGCTGTAAAAAGAAGCCTGATGCAGTGCAAAGCAGGATGAACCTCCACCAAGGTTCCTTTGGTCCTTCCCTTTTTGCAGGAGCCCACTGAAAGCACAAAGACTGCCCCACTCCCCAGGCTGCAATTGCAGTGGCAAAATAGCTCCCATTGCCTTTTGCAGCATGGAGGGCTGCACCCCCCATTTTCCATAAGCGAGGCTATCTCCCACTCACCGTTAGGTGTGGGTGCTGAGGAGAAGAAAGGGGGTCGTGTTTGTGTTAGCTTTTTGGGTTTCATATAGCAAAGTATGTGAACTGCTACCTACCTCAAACCAGCTCTGCGTAACTTTGCAGTTTTCTGGCGTTCTGGCATTTACAAAGGATTGTGCAAGGCTACATCCTCCCTAAGCAAAGCCTTAATCTGTTTTCAGTCAGTTACTTTATTTTTTTTTTTCTGGCAGCAGATATAAGGCCACACAGTCAAATAATGAACTTGCCTTTCATTTGGGTATAGTTTATTAATGACAAAAACGCTAATCCATTAATCAATTTAAAACAAGTTGGTAAATGAAAAAAATTCTCAGTCTCCTTTAGTAACAGGATCGCATGCATCTTAAAAGGGGGCCATTATCTCCATGGGTTTCTCAGCTGAAGTTAAAAATCTAAAAATGATTTTCATTCATTTCTCATTAATATGCAAAATTATTCAAATTAGATAGTAATTAACCATCTACTCAGTCGAAAACCTTTTCATGATAATTTATGATAAACTCAGTAGCAGCTTTGATTGAGATTGATTTTTGGTGTTGAGAAGCTATCATGAATACAAAAAAGCACCTGAAAAAATATTTTTAAACACCTAACTCACTGCTCAGCTAATTATATGGTAACCATGTTCACAGATTATTTCAAAGGGAGGCCTATAGGCAAGATACTAATGCTGAATGAAACAGGCAAAACATCCTTTTGAGTTTGTCCTACATTTCATCTTAAAGCTCAGCTTTCTTCACATCTCCCAGCCTAATTCATTTAGAATGTTAAATGTTTAGCACTGTTTAATTCAGCAAACGGATACACTGGAACTAGGGCTTTGCTTGATAAGGCTTACAGGATTGCTTTCAAGATAAAACTGTTTTGAAAAATCAAAATACATTCAAGACAAACTGTTGTTTTACAATGCAGCATTCCTGGGAATATCACTATGATTTGTAAACAGACTCCAGATCTATTTTTGCAGATGGTGAAGGGAGCTCAGTGGGTTATGGGGTTAATATCACGGGCATGTTGCACTGTGGAGAATACAGTTTTGTTCTTAGTAGTACAGATGAGCTTCAGGATTGGGGGACATCGTACCTCTAAACACTGGGGATTGCTGTTCAAAAATGTTACTCTCTTGAGGTGGGAAAACCAGAGGGAAAGAAGCATTGACCTTGTGCTGCTGAAGTAGCATTAAGGAGAGAAAAAAAACCCTATTCAATACCTATTGCTACTAGTGGGAATTGCTGTGAGCACCCATGCCAAAGAGGCAGGACTATGGAGGAAAGAAAAAAACTGATATTCTTAAAGGCTTTTCCTCTGAACTTGATCACAGAACTAATCCAACCAACAACTGATGATCTCATAATAAAGAAGGTATTTGCTGCAGATTCTGGGGATTCCATTTTGTGTTAACAGGAAGAATAGGAACCCTGAAGCCAAACCTCTTGAATAATGTCATCTGGGGGGAGGGAGAGAAGAGGAGGAGGGGACGGGAGCAAGTTTTGGTTAAGCTCTGTGGCTGTCCCTAAAGTTTAGCTCCACCTCAGATCCAGAGCTGAAAGGCCTATTCTCCAGAGACAAATTAAGGCTATGCATAAGCTGCACCTCACCACAGGTAAATCTTTTTCAATCCTTAAACCTGGACTCAGAATCGAGTAAGCACATATATGTCTAATAAACATGCAAGTAGCAGCAAAAGAACAGAGTAGGATAGCTTTGAACAAATCTCCATTCCTTCACGGCATCAGCGTTCACATACATTAGGTCTTGGCTCAGTTTTATTTATTGCACACCACAACCCACAAAATCCTTTTCCTCATCAGCGTGCTATATAAATGTCTTGGTTAGCAAATAATCCACAACTGTACTTCTTGGCCCTGTGTTATTTTTTACATTCAAATGCATTTGCCATCTACTGACCTGGTACCTACACAAGCCTAAGCCTATTGAATCTGACTGCATTGTTCCTCATTATTTACCCTGCCTCCAATTGCTTCCAGATGGTATGGTGTTACAATGACTCTATTCATTCCTCCCTAGAAGGCCCAGAGGGTGGCAATGGACAACCTTCCCCAAGAGCCCTCCTTTCTGCAGGCAGAGAAGGGACGACATTCATCCTGACCACATTCATCCACAGTCATGACATGAGAATGTTTTCAAAGGGTAATAAAAAAACTCTGTCAAGAAGTTACTGATGATACCCAAGTTGGTATTTCTTCTTCCAGGGACATGGAGAGAATCATCTCAGACGTGGTACAAACTTGCAGGACATTGAAACTGGAATTCCTGTTCAGGTGACATGTCACACATGGGCCTTTGGGGAAGAAATCATCTCTCAGCTGACACACATTAACTACTGGATCAAAGAGAGGGGAGTCACACAAGGAAAGATGATAGAGAACGATTCAGAGGGCCTAATGCAAATTAGCTGTTTTCTGAGAAAAAAAGCAAACTTCAGAAACCAGAAGGAACGAGAAATTTTTTCTGAACTTCCACACCCATTGCTTTCAGTGATCTATTTTTCCTACTTTTTGAGATTCAAATAAATTAAAGGTAGTCGTGTCTTTGACAAAAGCAGAAATAATAACAATCCTGTAGTACTTAGAAACCTTTTCTTTTATTTCTTCCATTGAAATATCTCAGGGGAGTTCGTAAGTATGAACTTCTCAAGTAGTGAAGTACTATTCTACTTATTTTACCGATGGGGAAATTGCAGCAAAGGACGGGTTTGGTTATGTGTCCACTAGGTCACATAGGAAGTTTTTGTCAGAAGTACAAACAGTTACTTAACATTAACCTGGAGCCCTAAGAATTAGTCACTAGATTTTCTTAGTGGTTTGGGGAGAATGCATGCCACTGAGAAGTTTGGCTAAGTGAGTCTAGAATTAAACAAGCTCCAATAAGCATGTGCTGTTCAGGCAGCTGGTAGGTTACGGTGAACCGCAAGAGCAAATAACATCACACTTTAATGTAGCACACTTTTTAATCTGACAGACAAAAGCTTAACAATATCCAATGGCTGGCAGTCGACTCCTGAAGAAGTCCAACTGGAAATCAAGTGGCATCTCTCTGACCACTTCGAACCACTTGAATGAGAACAAAGCAGCTGGAAAGCTACCTAAGCCAGCAAGTTAAAACCATCACAGCTCTTTTGTTGCAAAAAGAATCCAGCTCAGAAAGGTTTTGCCTCCTCAGGAGTGCTGGAGCAACCCTTTTCAAAAAAATGCTACACAGATCCTGGTGCTAAGTTTGTAACTTCAAATAGGATTCAAAATGAGGTGGGATAACACATGGCCCAGCTGCAAAATTGGATAGCAAGAAAACCACAGTAGCTTCACTGGGCAAAATTCCCATGGTGTCAGCCTATTTACTCATCTTCAGCGGGGTGAAACTGTAGCTTTGCCCTTGGGTTTTTTTAGTCTAATTTATTTTTGCTGCATGTGGAAATAAGAAACAGTTAACAACTTTGTTTCAATAATATGTAATTCTGAGGGAGGAAAAAAATGGGGACCTAAGGAACCTGGCTTTTTTTCCCCCTCCCTTATTATAAAGTCATTTTTCAAATCACCTTTCTGACACATTTGTCCATATTGATTAGCTGCTTTTAGAATGACATTGTCTGACCTGTCTAAATCCATCAATTGCTCTCCTGCTGATGCTTAATTCCCAGGCTACTTTAACTTCTAATGGTATAGTATGAATATTATTCATAAAGCCTTTTTGCTGAAAAGATCAATAATCATATACATCTTAGGTTTGCATTCTGGGTGTTGTTCAAGTAGCCATTTAACTGGCCACAGACTCTTCTATTTTCCTTTTATCACTGCTGACTGTAAATGTTTCATTAGTAGCATTTAGAGGGTACATTCTTGATACTATATCCCCAGGAGTTTCAAGTGAGTTATTAGGAACTTGTTCAGCATTAGGATTAATGCATATTCCCAGTAGTTTTCATTGCATTTCCATTCTGTGTGCCACAAGCTCTGCTGTTAAATATGTTTTGTCCACTTAGAAACTGTTTGGTAGGGAAGGCATGCCTTAATTGTTCCCAAGACATTGGATAATGCTCTACTGATGGGCCTAAGGTTGAACTAACAGGCAAGTAAGATGCAGTTTAGCTTCAGCAGGTTTTAAAGTACTAATGAGGCACAATATACTGAAGCTAAGAACTTGTCAAGGCAGGCAGTTCATGTAAAAAGTTGAAACAACCTTTACTTTTTTTTTTTTTCTTTAAAAAACACAAGCAATTACCCCAATGCTGAGAGGATGTATTCAAGTTAAATATTTTCTAGATTAATGAACAGATTAACAAAACTTTACAAAACCTGAAGAATCCAAACATCACCTGATTTTTACTACAAGTACATTATTGAAAGAATTTTTTGAAAGACTTTTCAAAACTACGTCTCCTCTACGGGGTCAATATGTTTGTAAAATATAGAGTTTTCAGTTTGCCAAATGGGCGAGTTGGATATTCTGTATAAGGATAAACTGCTGTTTACGCAACTGCTCATCTGTATTTAGCAGCCTTTGCAAGCTGGGAAATTTTAGAGCCTTAAAAGTACAAATACTGATTAGTCACCATTTTAACTTTACGACATTTTCCTGGAAGCCCTCTCAGAACAAAAATGCAAGATTTTAGGTATTTTAGTAACTGCAGGATTGATTGGAACTTCACTGGATTTTAACTACTGCGTACCAGGCTGTTGTGTTCAGTGGCATAAAATATTTCATTTTCATTTTATGACATAAAAGTCTAAGTGTCCTGCTGCTGAGATGTATCAATCAAATCAGAGGTTCAAATAGAATATTATCCTGATGCTGGTATGAGAGTGAAAATGACGCTTTAGTTCACACTCAATCGGTACCGAATGTCTTTGCAGTCAATAACAGACTTCTGCATATACTTCTGCAAAGCCATTACTTCAGGGTTCATAAAGTGGAACACAGCACTTCTGACAATGCTGTAGGACTTTTTTTTTCTAACATAAAAAAGTTGCTTACATTGAGAAGGAAAAATCAAACTAGCTTTTAGAAGGATCATTTTAAGACAGGCATTTCAAACAATTAAAGCCCAAGTGCTTTGTGGATAGTGATATTTCACAGATGTTTGAAGAATGCTTATAATCAGCCCAAATACATTTTTTTAATGAAGACCACTAGAGAGCTACAACAGTGGGTAGGGACACTGTAGGCTACACAGTGTGATAGTTATTTTTTTTAAATGTGACCACCTCTCTGGCCACGGAGCACTTGATTGTTGTGGATAAATGGAACGAAGTCTTCTCTGCTCTTTGAAAGGTCGAACTGTTTTAGTGATGAAGGATGAATAAAAACATTTATTTAACTAATAAGCATCTTGTCTTATCTTATGCTTACACACCTTATGCAGGATTTTTCTTATAAAGCTAACTTAGCTCACCATACATTTAGCATATGGACTTTATTAGTTGCATGCTTTACAAATTTAATTTAAGTCTGTACCAAGTGGGCAGGATGTGCCACATGTACGACTTCTAGTGGGTGAGAGGAATTGTGGAGCACAGGCACTTTTCTTTCATGAGAGCTCTTCTGCACCATGTTAAAATTCCTCAGTCCAGCATCGTTGAAATATTAAAATAAAGTTGCTGGTGTAATTCTGAAAAAAAAACCCAGAAGTTTGGGATTGGGTTTTCTTTTCCTGTATCTTTCTCGTAGGAAAAGAATAATAAGTTAACTGAACTGCTTAAATGTTAGAAAAAGAAAACATGGCCTGCAGGTAAAAATCCAATCTGGAGGAAAAAAAAAAAAGAAAAAAAGCACCCAAAAGATGAAGTGCTAAGCCTCCAGGCTAGACTGCATGCTGATTTCCAATAACTTGGCATGGGAATGAGCACATACCAAAAGCCTCAATCAGTCGATCACCCAAAATTTTGACTTTTTGCACCTCTCAATACCAGAATCCTTCAATTCCATGCTGTAGCCCAAGTAAATGTTCAATTTCATAGGAATGCGGGATCTGCTTGATTCTGTGACTCTCCCAATACAGGAAAAAAGGGCAGCCTCAGCAGTCTCTGTCCCTGAATAAAACCAGTGTGTTTTACCCACTGTACCAGAGCACAACCGGGAACAGGTAGTCTTTGGTACTCAGAAGCCACAAAAGGATTTCTTTCTGCATGTGCTTTTGATGCTTCTCTTGGCACACTGCCTCCCTTCTCCCTCCCTGCATACAGCTGGGCCATGTAAGAGTGGCTAAGTTTTTGTGAACCAGCCACCTGAGAATGCTCTGTGGAAAGGTATCAGGGGAGAAAGCCAAATAAGCAAAAATTTGCAAAGTTTAGGCAGTATGGATTGCTTCTTACTTTTCCTTAGCAAGTTGCCCTCCTCTGAAACACTTGCATCAGAAACATAAAGAGGCACAAATGAACTTCCAGGATTGGATGCTGAATGTTACTTCTAAGATTTCACTTGGTCTCTTACATGTACCACCAACACATCAAACATTTCCCTCCCACACACAGATATGCCTTATTATTTTGCTTTTGCTGACCCGTCACAAGATGACCTCCTTTGTAGGTTCTCATAGTCACAAGGTAGTTTGAAAGCTCTGCTGTACTCTGCTTAACCCTGACCCAAAGGACAAAAATCACTACATTGTAAGGAATACTGTTGTATATGTGGTGGTTAACACTTATTCCCTACTGCTAACATTGCGTCTTCTGCCCACTGCATCATGGAGTTTTTCTGGACTCAGTGTGAAGTAGCAGGGAAGAAAGGGAGAAATCCAAATAAAGGAATTGTTCTGAAGACTTGCTGCAATATAATTTATTATGCTTCCTTAGCAAATGACTAAGTAAGGCTTCATTTAATATTATTGTAGAAATTTTCACAGTAATATCCTTTTTCTTCTAAGTGAGGCAGATAGTATTGACAATGTTGCCAAGTAATTACACCAACAAAACAAATGTATGGCAATGTGCCCCTACAATTCCTCTTCTGGCTGCCCAGCATGCAGCTCAGCAAGCAAGGATACAGGCCACTGACAGTAGAAGAAATGATTTTATTTATTAATTGTGAAGCTTTAGGTTATAGAAATGCCACTCAGACTTACTTTGCTTCCCATATAAATAATTGATCATTTTATAGCTCAGCACAGTTACCACAAGAACACATAAAACACAAAAGATCTGGCATTTGTTGATACTTAGTTTAGCATGTAGGTAAGCAAGTGGAAGACAAAGAAAATTTGTTCACATGGTTCCTCCCTTCACCCACTATTTCATAAGACCATAGGCTGAATGTAGTTGTAGGAACTGCTAGTTCAACTAAAAAAACCTCACCCTTGGAGGATCATCTTGCTCTATGATTGCCAGTAGATTTCTTGGAAACCTCTGGAAGTCAGTGACTGTTCCTTCAAATGGTAAGCACCTTGTCTCACCATCCCCAAAGTTAATCAGGCTGATTTATAATTCTCAGTACTCCAGATTCTATGCAATATCAGTCAGTCAGTGTAACCCATGAATTTCCAACCCAGTTTTTCTTCTTCACGGAGGCATCAAGGAGTCAGAGAACTTGGCAGAAGTACAACTGGAGAAACACTGTAGCGATCCTTCCTGCTATGAATGGCTCTGCTGCCATGAATATGCCTGACACAGCCTTAGCCTGATTAAATTTAATGTAAGAATAATGTTCCTCAGCATAAGATGCTCCTGGATCTCTTTTTCAAGATGTGACATCTCAACCAGGAAGATGGCTGCCAAACGCACCAACAATCCTCCTTTCTTATCTATGAAGAATGGATGCATGCACCCAGATGCAATGAGGAAGCACGGCTAACCTGAACATAGTAAAGAGAGCTTCAGAGACTACAAGCATGGCTGTCTTCCCTGACAACAGCAAATTTTACTGTAGCAGCTCCTGCAATAGATTTCTCTCCTCATGTCTCTTTCATGTTCTATTGCACCATAACATATCCAGTCCAAGAGGAAAGACAAGTTCCCAAACCTGACAAAAACACTTAAGCCAAACTTACATTTTCTCCTAAATTGATGCCTGTGATTTAGTGACACTGATAGTAACAATAAAAGCAAACTCTGGAAGTGAGTAAACAAAAGCCATTTCCTGCAAATGCTTATGCTTTAGGGAGAGGCTTGAAAACTCCAGCTTTCACAAAGTCCTTACCAATACATTACATGAATGCCTTTTTTCTTATGCATAAGGACTGGCTCGGGATTTTTTTCAGCTCTGAATCTATGTGCTCCCAATTTTCTAACATAAATTACATGGTAATTTACTCTGGTTAAAAAATGGTAAGAATTTTTTATAATTTACTCTGGTAAAAAAAGAAAAGTTACAGTTATCTTCCCAGAGGATCCTTTTTTATTTGTTTCTCCTTCATGTGAGAATTGCCAACTTTATAGCATGGAATTCTGCATCCCCTACAAGACATACCTGTACAGTAAATCAAACAGGGGGTTATGTCTTCCCACTGCTGTACTGCAGTGTTTCAAGCCTCTTTTGGAAGGACAACTGCAAAGAATTAGAATATAAATCCTTTCTAATGTCCATTCAATTCTTGGTCTATCTGCTATCACCGCTAACCAGAGTGCCAATTAGTGTCAGCTGTAATGGTGGTTTCTGTACTATGAACATTCTTCAGCCGGGAATTGGACTAAAAGACCATTGTCTCATTTCACACTGGAAACCAAAACAGTCATCATGCAGTAATAACTTTTGGTCACTGCTAACCCAGACCTCATCAAACCAGTGACCTTGAAATGAAAAGGTCCGTGTCCCGCTCCCTTTCCTTCCATTTCTCAAGCAGAATGGCAATGCCAAGACTTTTTAGGATTGGAAGGAATCCAAATTTAATGGATATGTCACTAAACCCTGGGCCTGAAACTGGAAGCCAGTGAGATCTATTCTCTACCACTTTTCTAGGCGAAGATTAAAAAATCCAAACAAAACCCCACCAAAAAAACCCCCAAACCCAAACCCAAAATAAACCCCCACCCAAACAATCCCAAACAACCAAACCCCAAGGATTGCATTTTCAGCAACAGGCTGCGAGCTGTGCAATACCTATGAAACCCATAATCACTGACCCCAGGACACCTCTCACCACCGGCTGATAGCCATCCAAGATTTTCCTATTGCAACCACCTTTGCCATAGTCTGATTAATATGCAGAACATTGTATGATTTGGACTCAGTCCACTGTAACTGACCACTTAAATTCTTTGATCCTTTTTTATTTGAATTATTGGTTCAGATTAATTGAAGAGGTTTGTTATGGTGCCAGTGCTGCTCTGTTGCCCTTGTACAACTTGAACCAAGTAGGATTGTTTGGAATAAAGGAGTTTAAATTTTGGGCTGCTGTCTTTTTTTTTCTACTTTAGAAAGTTATAAATACTGCATTAACTGGCTTATAATATAAATGACAATCTCTTTAATTTCTACTCTTTTTATGGTTTGGTAGTTGTTTGGGGTTTTTTTTGTACAATAGTTGCTGTCTTTTCACTTTCAGAAAATCAAGACCCAGAACTTAAAGTGAGATCTGTGTGTATATGTACTTATATATATGTATATGCTATAAAAATGCAGCATAAATATCTACATATGCTGTTAGTTTTAAAGGAACTATCTAAGGCTCTGAAAATATTCAATATGCGAGCATTCTACTTTTAGGTCCATGATATTTCAAATTACTAAGGCTAGCTTTTGCTTCACACATGAGACTTCTGTTAAAAAATAACAACCCTAAATCTGTTTTCTCATGCCCAAGTAGACCTTTATGAGACACGTAAGAAAATGCAGCATGGACTGTCATGAATACAGCAATAATCATAAAATTAGAAACAAAAGAATCAGATAGAACAAAGCTTTTTCTTTTTTTCCTTTTTTTTTTTTTTTTCTTTTAAAGATTCTAAATCACACACAAAACATTTGTTCTGCTCCAGCTCTTTGTGAACTAATTGGCTCTCCTGGAGGGACAGGTAATTGTACTTGACTACACAAGCTGTCCTGAAGCTCCCTTGGAAAGCTCCAGTAAGCTTCCAGTGTTAGCAGCCATCAAGGATTTCACAGGTCAGGCATCGGATCGATACAGCTAAAAGCAGCAGGGACTGTAATGTCGACAGCAGGTTTCAGAAAACGCTGCAAGTGCCAGTTTGTTCCCCTTCATGCAGAAGCTCAAGACAGCTTAATTAACCCTTGGAAAATACAATTTATCCAGAGGCTCTGCGGGTCTGTACTAGGCCTTATTGGTGAACTGATAGCAGAGATACTGTAGCTGGCAGCTCTGAATTCCCATTTCCCCCTTTAATGCTGTTTCAGTTAGGATGCAAACAAAACATGATTTTAGGTGGATGTGTTTGCCTTGTCCTGAAGAGCGTGCTACAGGAGGCCACGAAGGCAGCTGTTTTGTTAGAACTCGCTTGTGATTTCAGCAGGAGTCTGGCCCAGCAGGTGCATTGATCACTCATGTCTTGGGTTGTGTGTGCATCTGAGTGTGTGCATGTGTGTGGGAGAGCGAAAAAAAGAGAAGGGGAAAGAGTCATCTCCCACAGGTCTAAATGCTTCTTTGCCCTCTTGTAGAGATGTTCCCTTGTTAGTTGTCTATTTTTACTGTCTTTTAATAACACATAGCCATGAAAAGTACAGACAAGGTAATTTTCCACATCCCAAAACACCTACATTTTAGAAGACAAAGAACTTGCCATGGGTGACAGACCAGTAAGAAGTTAGCTCGTCTGATGTGATATTCAAATTTGTGTCTCCAATGTCAGGCCAAGAGGCCGGAGGGTTTTTCCCTCCACAGCTCTTTTCAAGCTAAGGAGATCCGCTAAGAAGACACACATAGAGCAACTAGGACAGAAAAAAAAGATTCAAGTTACTGAGGCTTAGCAATTTTAACATAAAAATCTGCCTGTTAATTTAGTTAAAAATTATTTTAAAATATTAACTACTTACACTTCCATAAGTTATGTTTTGAATTTGTATAATTTCAATTAAATCATAGAATTGTTTGGGTTGGAAGGGACCTTTAAAGGACCTTCTAGGGTCCAACCCCCCTAGAATGAGGAGGGACACCTTCAACTAGAACAGGTTGCTCAAAGTCCTGTCCAACCTGACCTTGAATGTTTCCAGGGACAGGGTATCTACCACCTCTCTGGGTAACCTGGGCCAGTGTTTCATCATCCTCCTTGTAAAAAAATTCTTCCTGCTATCCAGTCTAAATTGTCCCTCTTTAATTTTAAAAACTTGTCCCTTGTCCTATCACAACAGGACCTGCTAAAAAGTTTATCCTAAAATGTAGGCACCCGTTAAGTACTGAAAGGGCACAATAAGGTCTGCTGGGAGCCTTCCTTTCCAGGCTGAACAACCCCAGCTCTCTCACCCTGTCCTCACAGGAGAGGTTCTCCCGCTCTTTGATGATTTTTGTGGCCCTCCACTGGGCCTGCTCCAATGGGTTCATGTCTTTCCTGTGCTGAGGGCTCCAGAGCTGGATGCAGCACTCCAGGTGGAGTAAAAGGGCAGAGTAAAAGGGCAGAATCACCTCCCTTAACCTGCCGGCAATGCTTCTTTTGATGCAGCCCAGGATATGGTTGATCCTGAGCCGTGAGTTTGCAGTTCATGTCCAGCTTTTTATCCACCAGTACCCTCAAGTCCTTCTCAGCAATGCTGCTCTCAATCCCTCCATCCCTCAGCCTGTATACTGGTAGTTGTCCTGACCCAGATGCACCTGGCCTTGTTGACCCTCATGAGGTTCACATGGGCCCACTTCTCCAGCTTGTCCAGGCCCCTCTAGATGGCATCCCATCCCTCAGGTGCGTCAACCGCCCCATACACTGGTGTTTTCTGCAAACTCTGTAATTAATGAAGATATCAAACAGTACTGGTCCAAAAACAGATCCAGGAGGGACACCACTTCTCACCAATCTGCACAGGGACATTGAGCCATTGATTGCTACCCTCTAGATGCAACCATCCAACCAATTCCTCATCCACCGAACCCATCAAATCCACACCTCTCCCTTTCGGAGAAAATGACGTTGTGGGAGACCACGTCAAAGGCCTTACACAAGTCCAGACAGATGACATCCATAGCTCAGAAGGCCCCTAAGTTTGTCAGGCAGAACTTGCCCTTGGTGAAGCCATGCTGGCTGTCTC